>JAZKJV010000596.1:1001602-1168590 GCA_037367405.1 Ottelia alismoides
TACTTTTTGGCCACAAATGCCTATCGTATGGTACCCCTCGTGCACATTCACTAGCCTCTATTCACATGCCCTCATGTGATTTCATTGTGTGGGTAATGACGATAAGGGAGTTCTAGTTCATCGAGGAAAGCAAAATTTACAAATCCAAAGCAATGAACTCACTATACCATGCACTATTGGATATAGAATTTGATTGCCTATCATACCTTAACACTAGTGCCTTGAAACCACTCGTGATGGCATAAACCCAAGTGAAGGGATCTCAATTCTAAATGCATACATGGGAGCACAAGATGCTCCACATAAATAAGGATGAAAGCATCGAGGAGATAAATATTTATCCCATCACCATTGTAAATCATCTTTTCAATCCATGAAGAACATACCGACCTATAGAGCTCGAGGGGAAGATTTTGACTTTTCAATCCCATCACTCACATTCAAGTAGGAGCACAAGATGATGACTATTGAGGAGTAGCATAATTTGAGCAAGACAAGTCATGGACATCTCATAACTGTCTTGCATATGAAACTAAGATCTCAAAAAGGAAGAAGAAGAGTAAAGAAAAACAAATCGACATTCAAAGTTGTATCTGAAAATGAATCATGATAGGGAGGAAGATACCGTGCTCACCGCTCAACAATTCAAATGCTTTCTCAATTAGAAAATATGGAAGCTATCCAACAAAAGAAGCAACCACAAAGAAGATGAATCAAAGTTCTTTCGAGTGCAAGAAGCCATGCTAATCAAGAAGAATTATTTTCTTATAAAGAAGTATAAAGGAGTTATCAACAAGGTGAAGAAAAACATACAAAGCAATTCTGGACGATTCTGGTGACAATGACAAAGAAGTATATACATAGCCTTCATGATACATGTTTATTCCAACATATGTGACAATAATGAGGTAAGTAACTCTCTCGTGATGACTTATTTAGTACCTCTAAAGATCTGTTCAAAGAAGTAAAAAAATGATTATGAATTAATAATATGAAAAGGTTTAAATGAAAAGCTTATTTTTGTCTTTGTTAAAGGATGCACTCACTATAAAGGAGATCAATTTCCTTTAAAATGATTTATTAGAGCTTAAAAATAGATTTCATTATTTAGAAAAAAAGTAAATCTGTCTATGTGTTTAGAAGGGAAAGAGGAAAAGGAAAAAGTTTCTCATAATCCCTCTAACTTTAGAGTTACAAAAAGAAAGAAACTGAGATTTAGGTGTCTAGTTAAATGCTAACATTCAAGGATCCAAGGTATAACGGCTACTAGAAAATCAATTACATGTACCAAGGTCCAAAGGGTCAAACCAAATGATGAGAGGATTTAAGTTCAATATTCAAGATGAATCACACTATAGCAGGAAACATATGGTTCTATTAATTGGGGTAGTCAGAGCAACACCAACTTAACTAAAATTTAGATGTATTACAAGAGGACACAATACATTTATACCAAACTGTGATGCCTAGGACCATGATTCTCACCAACCACTCTCATGCATATTAGATTTACATTTGAATACTCATACAAGCATGTGAATAAACAAAGCTAAGTAAATGTAAATATTGGATTCTTTCCTTTCATTAACATTAATGCAAAATGTATCACATAACCATGTCCACAAATACACAAACCCCAAGATGCCATTATAGTATAACAAAATACACGTATCAGAAACCGTCTTTCAAAATGAAAGCGGAACTGATTGTAAATGAATAAGTCTATAAAATACGCACCCTATATAATGTAAAAACCACATTAAAGCTTCATGTGCTCTCAGTTGCTACAACTGCAGTGGCTCCTGAATTATCTTTGGAACCACACAAAAATGTAGCTGCTCAGCACGGCTATAACACTAATCGTTAGTGTAAAAGAAAAAGGACTAGTGAATATTACAATGCATAATGTCATGCTCCTAACCAACTGGCCTCAAAAGAGCAAAACTTCACTCATTGGGGCACAATTCGACGAATGATGCTTTAGGAAAACTCACGTGAAAACTGACGCTTACCATCCAAATCCACTACCCATCGCTAAAGGTCTACAATGACATAGGGCATACGCCATTGCAAAAAATCATCAACAAATCAGATCAACATTCAATTCCAAGTAGTCGAAAGAGCCTACGACTATCTCTATTTTCCTTCGGATAAAAGAAACCGGTAAATCTCCTCCTTCATTAACCACATCCCAGATCTTCTCTCAAAGACCTAACACTAGGAGAGAAATTAATATGATCAACAGTAACTCTATCTATAAGAGCAAAATCTAAACTACCAACCATGCAACTTAGCATTAAACCCCGTTGAGAAGACACTAGAATGTAACATTGGGTACCATGTACTACGTTCCATCCGATCAATGAAATGGGGACCACGACCATCTAACTTTCTACACGAGGATCCAAGGGTGTGTGCACATTCCTTGTGATCACTAACTCCAACTATCCACGCAACACGAGAAATGCATCCGCATGCAAAAGTAAAGTCCACGTGAGAAAAACTGTCCATAGGACACAAACTACAACTATCGACTGTTCCCTCATATGTGCATAAAAAGTTTCATGGCAATCCGAAGGTTGGATTATCCGGAAATAGACCACGAACCTTGCAGTACAATATGAATCAGATCGGCTGCAACTGGATTTTGGCGTGCACTTTTGTCTCCGATCAGGTATCCAAATCCATGCAAGTGTAGTCATGTGTTCCCTCATACACACACAAATTTCATGGCGATCTGACGGTCAGATTGTTCGGAAATCAAATACAAACCTTGCGATACAAAATGGATCAAAACAGTTACAACTAGATTTTGGCACATGGTTTTTTTGTCCTTGATCGACAATCCGAATTAATGCTTGTGTAGTTCTATATTTCCCTCACATGCGTAAGAATTCTGTAATGGTCTGATATGTTGGATGCGTTCTCCTTCTTGTAGAAATCTAATTCATATATGATATTGTTAGTTCTATTTGGAAACGGAAAAATCAAGTTCTAATTGGAGAAGGAAATCAATTACTTTTTTGGAATAGGAGTCATCTTTTCCTAATCCTATTGGAAGTGAGAGTTCATGTTTCCTTATTTTCTCATCTCCATGGAGTATAAATAGAGGATATGAGGTGCACACCAAGATCATCCCAATACAAGCTCTCATAGCACAAGAAAAAAATAAGAGAAAGAGTGAAAAGAAAGAATGTTCGTGGTTGCAGTAAAGTTTGGAAGGAGTAATCAATGGAGCAGTTCTTCTCTAGCATTCTTTCCTACAGTTCGGCGACAGATTTACCATTTTGATGATATTTCTCCTCTCTACTATTCTCATTGTTTAATGATTTATAGCATCGTAAAGAGGGTCGTTTTTAAGTCCCTCATGGGAGATTATTTTGATTATAGTGATTGGTTTTGGGTTGCGATCAACCCCGTGATTTTTCCCCTCACATTGAGGGTTTTCTACGTTAAAATTCCCCGTACATCTGTGGTTTAAGTTTTTTATTTTAGTTGATATATCGTGCATGACTCGCTTATCAACTTTGGTAATTTTCCGTGATTAGATCTATACAGAGAATCTGTTCCCAACAATTGGTATCAAAGCCTATATGATTGATAATATGGAGTACAACACCAGTAGGATGATCAACCTGAATGGAACTAGGTACAACTTATGGAAAAATAAGATGAAAGACTTATTATTTGTGAAGACCATGCATCTTCCAGTTTTTACCACATAAAAGCCCAGTCCAAAAGCAATGAAGAGTAGGAGTTTGAGAATGAGGAAGTCTACAGATTTATCCGCCAGTTTTTGGATGAGAAAGTGTACAATCACATTCAAAAAGAGACACATGCACACATACTTTGGTCAAAGTTGGAGAGCTTGTTTGCTTCAAAGACAGGGGACAACGAGTTGTTTCTACTCAAGGAATTGATGCAATTGAAATTCAAGGATGTATTATTAACTCCAGACCATCTAAATGAATTTTAATAAATTATCAGCCAACTTTCTAACATGAGAATAAAATTTGAAGACGAGTTTATAGGCCTCCTACAACTTGCTACTCTTCCAGATAATTTGAAAACATTTTGAATCTCTCTTACAAACTCCGCAACTAATGGAGCGTTTCCTTGGAGACCGCCAAGACTGGAGTTTTGAATGAAGAGATGAGAAGAACATCTCAAGGTTCTTCATCACAATTGGAAGTTTTAGTCACTGAAAATATGAGGAGAACTTATTCAAGAATGCTAAAGGAAGAGATCAAAGCAGAAGCAAGTTGAGATCCAAATACAAAGATTTGGATGTCATCACAGCGAGAAGAAATGTCACATCAAGAAATATTGCTACCAACTTAAAAAAAAGAAGAGAGAGGAAAAACAAGAAAAGAATGGTAAGGAAGAAAATGTTGTTGATATCGTTGCTAAGCATGATTTGCTCATAGTTTCTAACATGGATATGGTAAATGTCGCCAGAGATAATGCATGTTGGCTCATAGACAATGGTTCATCTCTTCATGTAAATTTGAATAGGGAGTTTTTCACATCTTACTCTTTTGGTGATTTTGGCAGTCTTAGAATGGGTAATGGATCCTTGTCTAAAGTTATTGGCAAAAGTGAAGTCATTCTGCAGAATGCTATCAGAGTTCCTTTGAAGTCAGAAGATGTCAGGCACGCTCCTGATATGCATCTGAACATGATATCTACGGGAAAGCTAGATGACGCATGTTATTTCAATACATTTGGCAATGGGCAGTCAAAGCTTACCAAGGGTACTAACCTTATAGCTCTAGGGAAGAATTGCAACAATAGTCTCTATGTTATGCAGGCATCGGTCACAAGTTCATAGTGAATGCATCGCATGATGATCATTTAATTAACTTGTGGCATAGGATTCTCAACCATATGAGCAAGAAGGGAATATACTCCTTGATCATGAGGAATTTTCTTTCAAGCGTAAATAAAGAAAGATAGAGCGATGCACTCATTGCTTGGTTGGAAAGAAACCCGGAGTTACATTCAAAAGTCACTCAACCTCCAAGAAGGCATAAGTACTGGAGTTGGTTCACACCAATTTATGTCGTCCTCTTAAGGTTGGCTCTCTTGGTCGTGCACTTTATTTTGTCACCTTAATCGATAATTTTTTCAAGAATCTATGGGTCTATACCAAAAATAGGAAGGATTAGGTTCTTAGTGTGTTCAATGACTTTCATGTACTTGTAGAGAGGCAAAAAGGAAAGAAGTTGAGGTGCATACGCAACGACAATGGTGGAGAATATGTGGGACCTTTTGACATGTATTGTCGATCTCATGGAATTAGACATCAGAAGACTCCATTGAAGACTCCTCAGTTGAATGGTGTTGCTGAGAGGATGAATAGAACTCTCATGGAGAGAGTAAGGTGACTACTTTTTGAGGCAAAGCTATCCAATTCCTTTTGTGGTGAAGACTTAATCATTGCTACTCATGTAACCAATCTATCTCTATATGCCACATTAGATGGAGATATCCCCGACAAAGTCTAGAATGGAAGAGATGCTTTCTTCAAGCACTTACGCATGTTTGATTGCAGAGCCTTTGTGCACGTTCCAACAAATGAGAGGTCAAAGTTGGAATCAAAGATCAGACAATGTATCTTTGTGGGATGTGGAAAGGATGAGTTTGGCTACTGGTTTTATGATCCCGTAGAGAAGAAGCTTGTGAGAAGTCGAGATGTAATCTTTGTTGTAGACCATAACGTGGACGACCATAAACCATCTCAACATGACTACAAGCCAGCTGATATAGATCCGATTCCTTTACAACGTGCACCAGATGTAGATACTGATATCCATGAAGAGATTCCTGACCCTGAGGAAGACGATGCTGACATGATAGATGCCCCTACAAGCAATAAAGAGGAATGCTCTTCTTCTTATATTGATCAACCATGTAGATCCATAAGAGATGCACGTCCTCTTCAAGATACTCTACACATGATTATGTTCTTTTGACGGGCAGAGACGAGCCCGAATACTATGAAGAGGCTATGCAAGATGTGCAGAAAGACAAGTGGATTGAAGCAATGCAAATGAAATGCAATCATTACATGCCAACAAAATTTTTGAGCTTGTGAAGATGCTTAAGGGGAAAACCGTTTTGAAAAATAAGTGGGTTTATAGAGTGAAGCATGATGAGAACTCTTTAAATCCAATTTACAAAGCTAGGTTCGTTGTGAAAGGCTTCTGCCAAAAGAAGGGAGTCGACTTTGATGAGATATTTTCTCCAATGGTGAAGATGTCATCCATAAGATTATTCTAAGTTTGGTAGCTAGCAAGACTTGGAGATTGAGCAAATAAATGTGAAGATCGCCTTCCTCCATGGTGATCTCGAGGAGGAAATCTATATGCTACAACTAGAGTGATTTGTGGTCAAAGGAAAAGAAGACTGTTTATAGATTGAGGAAAAGTCTACATGGACTAAAACATGCTCCTAGACAGTGGTATAAGAAATTTGAGTCATTTATGGTGAAGCATGGCTACATAAAGACTACTTCAGGTGATTGTGTCTTCATCAAGAAATTCTCAGATGATGATTTTATCATTTTGCTAATTTATGTCGATGACATGCTCATAATTGGCCATAATACTTCGAGAAATTCAAGTCTAAAGGATGAATTGAGCAAGTCCTTTGATATGAAGGATTTAGGATATGTAGATCAAATTTTGGGTATGAAGATTACCCATAATAGAAAGTTAAAGAGACTTTGGTTATCTCAAGAGAAGTACATTGAAAAAGTATTTTCGAGATTCAACATGGATAAAGCCAAGCTCGTGAGTATCCCTCTTGGAGCACACTTCAAGTTAAGCACCAAGCACAATCCATGAACAGAAGATGAAAGAAGGACATGGATATGATTCCTTATCCCTCGGCCACTGGAAGTCTGATGTATGTTATGGTGTGTACAAGGCCAAACATTGCTCACTCAGTTGGAGTTGTCAACAGATTTTTCTGAAATCCATGAAAAGAGCATTCACATGCAGTTAAATAGATCTTGAGATATCTTCGAGCTACTAGACTCACTTGTCTTTGTTTTAGAGAAAGAAGGCATTCCTACTAGGATACACAGACTCTGATATAGCAGGTGATGTTGATGGTAGACGATCTATATATGGCTACTTGATGACATACATAGGTGTTGTTGTTTCATGGCAATCAAGGTTGCAGAAGTTTGTGGCATTATCTACTACAAAGGCAGAATTCATTGCAGTTACAGAAGCCAAAAAAGAACTCTTGTGGATGGAGAAGTTCATGCAAGAACTGAACTTTCTTCAAGATAAGTATATCCTCTATTGTGACAGTTAGAGCACGATTCAGCTTGATAAGAACTCTACTTTTCATGAAAGGTCAAAGCACATCGATGTTAGATATCATTAGATACGTGATGTATTAGAATCGAAGCATCTTGTACCTGAAAAGATCTACATAGATGACAGCGATGCTGAAATGATGACAAAGATTCTGTCACTTGGAAAGTTCGAGAAATGTTGCTCTATCGAAGGTTTGGAGCGGTTCCCACATCATCGGTGAAGGGGAGATTTGTTGGATGGATTTCCCTCCTTGTGGGAACATAATCCATATATATGACATATGACATTGTTAGTCCTATTCAAAAAAGGAAAATCAAGTCCTAATTGGAGAAGGAAATCAATTACCTTTTTAAAATAGGAGTCATCTTTTCCTAATCCTATTGTAACTAGTTCATGTTTCCTTATTTTCACATCTCCATGGAGTATAAATAGACGGTATGGGGTGCATATTAAGATCATCCAAATACAAGCTCTCATAGTACATGAAAGAAATAAGAGAGAGGGAAAAGAAAGAAGGTCCATGGCTACAACAAAGATTGGATGGAGTAATCTTTGAAGCAGTTCTTCTACAACATTCTTTCCTATAGTATGACAGTAGATTTATCATTTTGGTTATATTTCTCCTCTCAACAAAGAGGGTCGGTTTTTTGTAAGCTTCTCATGAGAGATTATTTTGATTATAGTGCTTGGTTTTGGGTTGCGATCAACCCCCTGATTTTTCCCCTCACATTGAGGATTTTCCACGTTAAAAATTTCCATGCATCTATGATTACAAATTTTTTTGTAGCTGAAGTTGATATATCATGCATGACCCACTTATCAACTTTAGTAACACGATTCTATCTATACAGGGAATCTGTTCCCAACACGATGGTTGGATTGTGTGGAAATCAACCACAAACCTTTCGGTACAAAATGGATCGAGCTCAAATCTAACTCGAAACACGACCAAAACGACCCCACGTAACTCCAAACAGAAAATAATATCTACATGAGCTTGGTTGGACAACTTGGTTAGGACATAAGATGTATACTCAAGAAAGAGGGGGTTTTTTCCCGATGCATCCGATGGCATTCAAGTAAAGGTAGAGACTAATTGATTAATGCCTTGAACACACACAATCCAATTTGATCCTGAAGCATTTTTCAAACGTATATTGACCAGACCGAATACACACTTTGATCCGATTAAACATAGCAATATGCCTTGTATATGTGTTAGGGTGTGTGATTACACACGTTCTGAATCATCTGCTCCTTTTGAGTCCTACTGTGGATATCTCTCTGCCCGTAATTTTTTATCGTTTTTCTTTATAAGAGTCTTCCCACATAAATTTATCTCTTGTAAGTTTGCTTTGCAGATTGTTCAGCCTGTCACGATTCCCAACAGTAACAAAAGGATCGCAAGCAAGACAACCGAAGCAAGGCAGATGTTATCAAACAAGCATCATACGACAAAGCAACATGTATGGCTCCAAGTTTGTGAGCACCACGCCTTCTCTCACATAACTAAAGAAAACAAGTTGCCAATTTCTGGCCTTCGTGCTTCAAGATCTCTCTCTATAAATGCTTACACCAAAGCACATGATCTTTGATTATGTGCCTAAGATATCAGAGAGAGAACAGACATGACAAAGATAATTCAATGTGAATGATGACAAATCACGACAGATGACAATAATTCAGCATCATCAACAATTACGCTTCTAAAGAATCGTGTTCCTACAGCGTCAAAGTAAAAAGTTCTCTTTGCAAGAGAATCTACTATGATACAAAGAATAATGAGCTTATGACATCCTTATTTAGAACCCTGACACATTAACATCCTTCCAAAGGGACGCTTTATGATTACATCGTAACCAGCAAAAATAACTTACAGTGGGATATGCAAATAAATGAAAATATAGATCCAATATATTCAACTATGTGAAATCTGGTTGACCAGTAGATATCAGGCAGCGGTGCCACATGCGGCTGTTTGGATCGATCTGTCTAGGTTTTGCAATGACTTCAGAAATGGGGAGATACACATAATGAGTATTGCAGAATTCCCACTGTTATGCCACTGAATCCCAGCAAATGCTCCGTGTACCTACATGTCCAGATATAATTTTACTCACAGAAGAATTAACCCTTGTACCCACATAAATGGTCTGGTTGTAGTGTACTGTGCCTACCACCCAAAAGACCATGGTTCAAATCTCCCTCTTGCGGGGTGCATTAGGTAGTCGACAGCCAGTGTAAAAAATAGTCATATCTTTCAACATGGATTTGAGCAAGAATCCATGTGGCTGACCCTACTTATAGTGGGAGAAGGCTTTGGCATGTTTTTATAGAGAATTAACCCTTGTATATGAAAGTAAGTTCCATCGGCATTACAAATAAGACACCGGTCAGCAACAATGGCAAAGACAATGCCTTACACGAACTCCTACCCATGTTTTTCAAGAATATATGGAATAGCATACTTACAGGTCACAAGGCTACAGTACAGGCGTACCTGCATGTGTGACAATTTGCAAAGGAAAAAATAGTATTGATAAAATAAATTTCAAAATATGCTGATACATAAATCTGGAGATGACATGTAAGCATGTGGCTTCAGGAGGTGATAGGAAGGAATACATTACGTGGACAAGCAATCATATTACATATACCCAATTAAATCTAGCCCCAAGTTTCGTATCATTACAGTGACAACTAAACATTTTCCCACTTTAAATTGGAACCACGAATGGGTTTTTCATCTCAAACTAGATCTAATTTAGGTCATTCTCAGAATTGGATCCAAGTGTTATGCAATTGCTTGGAACAATTTTGGGGCTTGGAAGATGTTGGTCAAGCAAGCAGGCCATGGTGCTATGCGTTAGAGCCCAGAAGACATGGTTGAGATCTAGATGTTTACTAATTCAATGTGTGAACATGCAACAGAAGCGAATGCCTATGACTGACTTTTATTATGTAAACCAGTGACAATACTCACAGCGTTTTGCCCAAGAACAGTGCAGAGAATTGCATCTGACGCATTAGCACACACAGCTCTAACCATGTAAGTTGGATCAATATACTTCACATCGGCAGGGAGTCCAGTATCCTTGAAATACTTCTTGATCTGTAAATGAAATGGTATTATGTGAGAAATCCATCAGGAAAGAGTTTTTTTATTAAACTTCTTAAGAGATCGAATAACAAATTAGCCCCTGATTTTTTTATTAAACTTCTTAAAAAATCATGACGTGAAACACCATTCTTCCGGCATGGTAAGAGTCCATCTATTTTTCAATTGTTTGATTTTCTCACAGATCGGAAAATGTGGGTGGGGGGGGGGGGGGGGGGGGGGGAATACACAGATTGATTGAGTGATCCGAAATCAAATCCCAGTCGGAAGTGCTGGACAACGACCCTTCCATATGGTCAATCACCATTAGTTCATCCAGGAAGAAAACCTGGTGAAATAAAGGTGACACTCGGCTACATGGATTCTTACTAAAATCCATGTTAGAAAGATCCGACTATTGTTTATGCTAGATGCCAGCTATCTAACACAACCTCCACAAGGAGGGATTTAAACCCTTGTCTTTTGGAAGGTAGTCACACTGCACTACCACCATACCATTGACGAGAATACCAAAAAAGGACACTCGGGTGTTTCACATTGTGAGAAATCAAGAATGCGGAAGCGTAATCAGAGAATCACAAATAAAGAATAAAAACAATGAAGAACACCGGGATTTTACGTGGAACCCTACTCCATGAGGAGCGGGATAAAGTACGGGAGAACGCCTCAAAGGGATTGTATTTTCTATTCACTTTTCACATCTGAGACAACGGGTGTGTGGCTTCCTATACAGCCCCACCAACTGACCGAAGTCCCACCAACATTAAATGTGAGACTAAATAGGTGGATGTGGTAATTGGACCATGGAGAGATCCAATTATCCATCTATACCAAGGCATACTCCAACACTCCCATCAAGATGGAGCATGCAATGCTCAGCTTGGACACAGAAAAAAAATCTCAAACTCACAATACAAGGTACTACAGACAATATCAACTCAATGCATACTCTACTGCCAGTTGTTGTCGAGGACGTTGCTTCTCAAGACGTGCAGGTGAGGAGGAACATGGCTGGAGTGTGAGTTGAACCGAGTCTCCTTGTCGGAGAACATGTGCTTTGTAATGTAGTTGTCATAATCACATAAATTGAAATGAGTCTCCATCTGAAGAACTTTGGCCCGCAAGTGCTCCATCTCTCTAAGGGCCAAACTGGAAAAAAGCCATGGAAACATCCTCGTCGGAGTCCACGGTCGTTGGAGAATGGAGTATGAAAGTCTCCTCATCGGAGAACTGGGTCTCTCCCATACTGGCTCAAGAATGTGATCTCTACTCTGGAGTCCCTATGAAACCACATGAAAACTCTAGCCCACAATGGCTTAGAGAATGTGATCTCAACTCTAGAGTCCCTATGGATCACATGAAAATCATGAGCCGATCAGAACAAATATGGGGGGGACCTTTGAATCAAAGAACACACACCTGTGCGCCTTGAACTGAAGACTCTGATCCAATATCTAAAGTCTGAATCTGAACTATAGACTCTAACGACTGACCTGGCATCTGGACCGGAGAATCTGAAATAAGCCATAGAACTCTATACAACACTCCCCCTTTCTCCATACTTGTCGGAAAATAATGATATCGACAAAGTTGGGAGAAGACATGAAGATGGAGGGAAAATGAATAAATCACATAAGTCGATCTCAATTTTTTTTATTTTTCTTCTCGCATTTTTTCAAATCATTTTTCTTGCTATTCCTTTTTTATAGATGTCTCTTTTTTTTGTGTACGATTTTTTTGTACGCATATTTTTTTAAACAAGATCTTCTCGACCCAAATAAGGACCCTAATATAACTCAACCCAACTGGGCTAACAAAACTGTGCCCCCTTTCCTTTTCTTTTAATACTGGACCCTCCCCTTCTTTTTACAGGGACCATTGGGCAACAAATGAAAAGAGGGGGCATGCTTCCCTCTTTAGGGTTCCCCTTGGGGAAAACCCTTTCGTAATATGATCGACGCCCAATTAGGGCTTGATTGGTGTCACCGTTGGGCAACGATGGACCGCGCTGCCTGGATGTGGATGGACTGGTAGAGGAAGCGTCGCCGCCTAGTAGGAGCTGAGATTGAACACCCCCCTTTTTGTATGTGCCTTTGCACGGGGCTGATTATGGCTGGATATGTGATGCTGCCTGAAGATGCGATATGATTTGAGATGATTGACTATCACATAAGGGCACTAGACGATGATTCGCCGCCTTGCGCAAGGTGTAAGATGGGTTTGTGGGATCTACACTTGCTAGCTTCAGATGTACTATACACGCACAAAGAAGTGCATGCACTACTGATACTACTGCTGCTAATGCTTCTTGATGATGCTAGGGTTTCTGTAAACCCAAACTGGACATGGACATATCTGCTTGCATTTGATGATCTTCAGAACAAGATTTGATCGCAGAACAGAATAATACAAAATAATACTCTTCAGAATAATCCTCAAAACAACAAAGAGTGGAATCTTGACTAAATCGTGAATTAGGGTTTCAACAAAAAAACCCTATAACTGAATCTCAAATCTCGAACATAAATAAAGAACATAAAATCCTCAATAATCGAACCCGCTCTGATACCATGTAAGAAATCGAGAATGTGGAAGCATAATCAGAGATAAAGAATAAAAACAATGAAGAACATCAGGATTTTACGTGGAACCTACGTCGCGAGGAGTGGGATGAAACCACCGGAGAACGCCTCGAAGGGCATGTGTTTTCTATTCACTTTTCTCATCTGATACAATAGGTATGAGGCTTTTTATATAGCCTCACTAATTGACTGGAGTCCCACCAATAGTAGATGTAAGACTAAATAAGTGGATGTGGTAATTGGACCATAGAGGGATCTAATTACCCATTTATACCATGACACATGCTCCAACGCACATGAATACTAAAAAAGGACCTGCCTAGGGTTTAGCTTAATATCAAGTGAAATACCCTCACAAATCACCTCTCCATTGCACCTCAGAACTGTAAAGAACAAAACAATCCACGATCATACTAGTGGGAAACCTGACCTGACCTTGTTGACATCATCATGAAACCTAAGAACGTATTTATATTATTATGATCCATGGGTGGACTCAAATATTAGGTATGGGGGGCACGTGCACCCCCAATTCTCAACCTCCCTCTATTTTATCTCATTAAAAATAAAAAATCAAGCTTTGTGTGGCTCTACCCTCGGTCATGTGAGAATCGTAACCACCCATGCCCTTTGTTCCCCCCATCATATGAGAATTGAGAATTCGAATTGTGCGCTCCCTCCCTCCCAGCCTCGGCTCAGCTCCGCACATTCCACCTAGGTCTTTGCACTTTCTGAGTCGCCTCCCACATGGTGATACCACGCCCATCCCTTCGCCTCCTGCATCGAGTCTCGGGCGTGCCACAACAAGGATTAGGAATACGTCTCAATACCGAGCACCCCCTGCTCCCTCACTGCCCCGCATCTCTCTCCAGTTCGGAACGTGCCACGACAAGGACTAGGAACACCTTCCAGTACCCCAGGCTCCTACACAGTCTCCCCTATCTCTCGGACATCTTATAGTCCCATTCATCGGTTGCACCCTCGATTCCTCGTGGATGCACCGTGTGCTCGGTTCCTCATCATGGCGTGATTCATCTTCGGTCATGCACTCCAAGTCTCCAACACATGTAACAATAATACAATATCTATGTAGTGATTTTTAAATATTGTGATCTTATATTGACTCAGCCATAGCCTGTCCTAAATCCGGGTAAATTGAGGGTTGCGTTAGGTAACTGACAACCAGCATAAAACAGGGAGACATCTTCTTAAATAGTATTTTTTAAAAAATACTATTTAGGAAGTTGCCTCAAGACAGTCAGATATTTTCAACATGGATTTAAGAAAACATTTAGATTTCGTTGCGACGTTCCCGACTTGCGACACTTTGCATTGCGCGAATGCAATAAAAAATTGGCAAGGACCGCTACATCGCGGCCCGGATGTAGTTCAAATTTTTCAAGGGTTCTCGCATGAGGAATACATGCGAGTAAATAAGCTAGTTCCGCTGCATCGCCGCCTGGATGCAGTCCAAATTTTGCAAGGGTTCTCGCACGATGGACGCATACGAGTAACGAAGTTAGTCAAAAAGAGGTTACAAAGGAAGTTACGGATATGTAGTTGGAATATTGGCACTTTGACTGGCAAATCGATGGGGGTCGTAGAATCAGTAACAATTGTCTCACCTCGATCAACTACTATCTATGAGGAACGACACGAGCCTGGAGCCTCGATTCAAAAAGAGGGAGGGACAGAGGAACCATCTCATTTAGGGCGGAAAACGAATCGACATCTCGATGTGATACAACCCTTTCCATTTAGTTTTGGGAAGAACAACTAAGTCCATCTGAACTATCCAATGAAGAAATAAGAGGAGAGCAAAGCGTCATGGAACGGGCACGAAGAAAAAGAAAATATGGAGGTGTCGAGTCCCTTCAAGTTTCTACTCTTCATTTCGTGGCATGTTCGAGAAGCTTCACAGCTTCATACCAGTGACTACATCAATTGAGCAGTAGATGGTGTACATGAAAGCCATGATGGTTGGAGTTTTTATGGATGTCATAAATCCTGAATACGAGGCAGTATGCACCCAGTTTCTTACTGGTGTGACTATCCCTCCTATGTAGGAAGCTTACAGTCGTCTCAAAAGGATCATTGCCACATCACCTACCAACACTTAGAGTTCCTCAACAATAGTTGTACCCCGTGGCAGAGGAGGTAATTCTTAGTTCAGAGGGTGTTGAGCTCATGGCAGAGGAGGCAGACAGATATGACAGAGTGTATCAAGGATGTTGGTGCTTCACACCATTTATGTAGAAACCGAGATCGATTTATTTCATACAGATATGACGCTCTTGGCAGATCTGTTGTCATTGCAAATAGGACTCATTCCTCTGACACCATCCATGCGATTGCAGAATGCACTACATGAACCATATTTTTCAATGGATTTACTTTATATTAGTCAAATCACAAAGGACTTGCAATGTAGTGCTATTTTTTATACTTATTCTCTTGTGTTTCAGGTCATACTCATAGGAAGGGCGATTGAAAGTGACCGTAAGCAAGGAGAGCTCTACAGAGTGGTACAGTCTTCATATGCGGGTACTTCTTCCACTCCTACTGGATCATCCTCACCTTATATGCGACATCTATGTTTTAGTCACCTTCCTTTGGCAGAAGATGTGTCATGTCCTCCCATATATATCCCCTTGGTCTACTTTCCAATGCAATGCTTACCAGCTTGATCACCGATCTTCTTTCCCTGTCGTTAGAATCATAGTAGCTGTTATTTATTTGAATTAGTACATTTTGAAATTTGGGGTCCCAATCATGTTCTCAATCATCAGGGAATAATATTTTTTATTTTGTAGCAGTAGATGGATTTTCTAGATTGTCATGGGTTTTTATTTATAAAAACAAGTTTGAGGTTGGGTATGTCATTAAATCATAAATTATTGAAATAAAGAATATTTTTTTAATTACTTTTAAGTTTGTACATGGTAGTGCAACGTGCCTACCACCCAAAAGACCAGGGTTCAAATCCTCTCTTCTGGGAGTTGTGTTAGATAGTCGACAACCAACATAAAAAATAGTCGAAGCTTTCAACATGGATTTGAGCAAGAATCCATGTAGCCGACCCTACTTATAGTGGGATAAGGTTTTTGCATTGTAAAGTTTGCACACTCTGGCAATGCCTTAGAGTTCTGCATGTTACAACTTTTAGAGTTCTTCGAATCTCTTTGCATCATAGACCAGATATCGTATGATTAAACTTCCTAGCAGA
This sequence comes from Ottelia alismoides, assembly GCA_037367405.1. Lineage (NCBI taxonomy): Eukaryota > Viridiplantae > Streptophyta > Magnoliopsida > Alismatales > Hydrocharitaceae > Ottelia > Ottelia alismoides. The sequence continues at coordinate 1,017,860 of JAZKJV010000596.1, forward strand.
ATGGTGTTTGTTGAATGGAAACATCATCATTAGTTTGATGTGACCCGGACTCTCCTGATTCAGAGTCGTGCTCCATGTTCTTTCTGAGGTTATGCAGTTCTTACACAAAATGTTACTTGGTGAACGATATGTTGTCCTTAGTTTTAGAAGGGAAGATTCCTTTCTCGATTGTGTTTCCCGAGAAAAAACTGCTCTCCGTTGCACCCCATGTCTTTGGCTCTAAATTTATGCACCACCTAACTCCTATTCGTGACAAGCTCTCTCCCCTAAAGTTGTCAAATGTGTATTCGTAGGCTAGTCTCGAACCAAGAAGGGGTACTAAGAAGTACTATGTCAATGCTTATGCCACCTTTTTTTGAGTTTGTCATGTATTTCTCTCCTCCAGATGACATGTTGACTCTGTCTGGCTGGAGAAGGGTATAAGTTCCTCCTCCTATACCACCACCACCTTCAGAGTTCAGCCCCACCAGTACCTCCATCACCTTCTTCAGCACCACTAGCTCCACCACCTCCACCAGCTCTTGTGGCTCACTGTCACCTGGTATGCTAGCTCAGTTTTTGCCATATTTTTACATTCGCAGGCTTCTCATCATTTCCCCAGCTCATGGGTCCTCACCATAATCTAGCACGGGCTCAGGTATGTTCTGAGAACATTGTTTTTACTGATGGCACTAATGATTTGTCAATGCAGTAGGTTATATTGTACATGACGTGCAGGTGACTTCTCAGGAAGCTAGTTTACAGGTTGAGAATCCATATGACCTTGATGTGCATATTGCTCTACAGAAGCGGAGGCGTACATGTACCATGTATGCTCTAGTTGCCCATGTCACTTTGGGCGTCCTTCAAAGGATTTCAGAAGGTTTGTCGTGAGCCTATCAGCTGTAGAGATCCCACTACATATCAGGAGGTTATGCGAGACAGTCAGTGATGCCTATCAGCTGTAGCTATTGGCGTTCCTCTTCCCATGCATCTACAATGCAACAACCATGCTGCTCTTTTCATTGCCAACAATCTTACCTTCTATGAGGAGAACAAGCACACTGAGGATGACGGTCACTATACTCACGACATGATTCAGAAGGGTTTTATGTCTACTTCCCATGTCAGCTCAAGGGAACAGACAGCCAGATGTATTCACCAAGGGCCTAGCCAGAGGGTCATTCCATAAGTGTTGTTCCAGGATGAGCATGATCAATATCTATACTCCATATTGAGGGGAGTGTTGAGAGATTGTTTATCTCTATATTCTATATATTTATTCCTTTTTTGTCGCTATTATGCAATTTTCCCAACATGTTTCCACTCTTATATAAGAAAACCCTAGGGCCTCAGGATGAATCAATTCATTATTTTTTCTCCACAAAAATAAGTAGACACAAAAAGCAAGATCCTAAATAAAAAATGGCAAAGCCTTCTCCCATATAAGTAGGGTCGGCTACATGGATTCCTTGCTCAAATCCATGTTGAAAGATTGGACTATTTTTTAAAAGGGTAATATTGAGCAATTTCTGCCCCATATAAATGGTATCGACCGACATCAACTAATATCTGGAAATTTTGTATTGAAATCTTCAATTTTTAACAGATATGAGACATTATCGATATCTCAGGATATCAGGTGATATTCTGGAATTTGGTGTATATATATATATATATGAATATCGAAACATCCCTCTAGCAATATCGATATCGTAATATTTCGAACCATGGGACCAACTATGAATTTTTGACCATGTAGTTCATGAGGATCATGAAGAGTAACAACAATGAATACTTCCTGAGGAAATCTGAGCTGACCGACAAGACTCTAGCGAATGTGTCATGGAAGAAGACAACGTGAGGGTGTGTTTGGGTATCCAATACCCTTACCACAGAGATACCTAACTACATTCTCCGTCAACCCATTGTCAAGTCAATGTAGGACATTCTCGCCACCACATATTCTTAGGTGAGGAATGAAATTATGCAGCATTAGTACGATATCTTCACAACCAAGCAGGTGAAGGATATAGTAAGATCCTTAAGCGCATCACGGAAGCGTGAAGATCGCATCGTATGCGATCGAGAGCGACTAGCCGCACTAGTTGCTCGAGGTGGCGGAATTTAAAAAATTTCATGGGATGAAACCACATGATCAGAGAACACTTCTCGGATCGTTTCATCTAAACCACAAATAAGTATTAGGGTTACATCTTGAAGCATGGTTACGATCGAGTCTCTAAACGAAGAGACCTCCTGTCTCAAGTCCGATCCGATGGAGGAGACGCTTGTGAGCGCATAGATGAAACGCGTGCTTCTCGTAATCCATGTTGATGATCCAAGCGGTGAATCTCCTGATCTCGTCACACAAGATATGACGTCTTTCTCCACGAGCAAGGCACGTCGAAGGAGACAGAGATCCACGAGCAAACGATCGGACAGCATAACGACGCTGCGACGATGGAGACTCTCTCTAGGGCTTCCATGGTGGACGGCCATACGAGAGAGAGAGAGAGGGTACGTAGAGAGAAAAAGAGAGAGAGAGCATATGTTGTCAAACTTAAGAAGAGCAAGGGGGTGCCCTTCTATTTATAATATTTTGGGATCCATGGATCTCAATCCATGGACAACACAAATCCAATGGCTCACATTGATTTGTGTTTCTTTTAATGGCTATGATCTTGTTGCTAAAAAACACAACAATAATTTGTTATCTTTGAAATAAATTAAATATATTGAAAATCAATCAATATATTTCAATATAAATCAAAGCAACAAACATGGAACAACTTGGAAGGAAAAACAAGCTCCTTCCATGTATAGTGTGGACGACCACCAACTTGGAGAGCCCAAGTTGGCCGTCCACTCTGTATGGAATGGATGTTCTTTCATTCCAATTATGTTTCGATCTTATATCTCACATAATATTCCACATAAGCAACAACTTTTGTTGCAAAAATATTTACCAAAATAATTCCAAATTATTTTGTGAACATTTCAATCATGCCATTGGAAACTTGTGAATCACATTCACAACCCAAAATAAAATGTGAATTACATTTTCAATTTAATGTCCAATGTGAATCGAATTCACATTAACATTTAATTAACAAATGTAGATTACATATTGCTCTCTCTTATATATTATAAATCACATTTATATATGATTAATATGGATAGTGTTATCCACATTATCCATATCCATGATAATTAAATCACATTTAATCATCTTGGATCTCTATTCTCATGTGCCCAGATAATGTGAATCACATTCACATTATTTACATCTTTCATAATTAAATCACATTTAATTATCTAAGATAACTCTCTTTATAATATGAATCAAATTCATATTATTCATGATAATTAAATCATATTTAAATATCCAAGTTAACTCTCCTTATAATATGAATCAAATTCATATTATTCATGATAATTAAATCACATTTAATTATCCATTTTCTCAATGCTCGGATACATATATCAACAATGAAATTATCTTGAACTCTTTCAAGGATAATGCGCTTTCTCCGCGGATACTTGGAGGTAAGGACAGTGCGAGTGTATTGTTCCACGTATAGTGACTTGGACATTGAGATCACATCTCGAATCCAGATCTTGCGGACCTCCCATAGACGCTTGATTTAAATCAAGACTGTGAATCTAATCTTCTCATTGCATCTGAATCACATTCAGATCAATGTCCAACATTTGGACCAAGATCAAATTACTTCTCTACTGAGAGGAGTCACTAAAATCCAGACCCGTTTCATCACTCCCTAAGAATGGAAGCATCATGGTTATACAATCGTTTATGATTACATCACCCTCATGCATTCCTAATACCTGTACATCCTGCATACTGGAAGACCTAGAATAAATCTGAAGTATAAGATCAATTTTACATTGTCTACTTCAAGGTTTTATCAATAAGTTTCTCATTTGACTATTGTGAGTTGGTATCGATCATATACTTTCCAAAAGCATATATCATACCCATGTGTTGATCATATACTTTCCAAAAGCATATATCAAACCTACAAATTCAATCAAGCTTCCAAAGCGAGACGACCGTGAGCGGAATTTGATTCTTCCCAATATCTTATGAGTGAGCTCATGTCTTCCGGTTAAGTATTGAACTTGTATAATCCCTTTGAGAGATCGTATTACTCATATGCCCTTATATGCACACCAGCGCGCCGGTGTATAGACCTTGATTAGGCCATCAACCTATTGGTCTGCCAAATGTACATACTCAGACATATACTAACACATCTGTCTCCGGTCAGAGGATGCATGCCTATATTGTGACAGCATACGACATAGGACTTTGGTTATCTCGATCTCGTTAAGCCAACTCTTCGTCTTAACTTATCTAACACATCCGAATCTCTATTCCTATGCAGAGGACCTGCATCAAGAGGTCGGTTAGATATCAGCCTTATGAGAAATGATTGCCATCTCCTACTCAGGATGGAGATCCTCTCTTAATAATCATTTGACGGTGCTTGATGAGTCCTCAAACTAACTCTTTAGATATTCATCATAGCACCAGCCTCTATGATTCAATAATTGAATCAACAGCTGTATAATCATCAAGATGGCCATGGTACATAACCTTAATTGTACTAAGGGACCTATTATGCAAATTATTTATTCTTCACTTCAGATCAGGGAATGATATTCACAATAACATTTATTGCATAATGGCTCGTCGTGGGCTCGCATATCCAACAGCAGGATGGTTGTTCTCTCCATGCATTCTACCCATGGCTCAAGGGCATGTCCAAGAAGTTTCATATCTTCAAGCCTTTGAATTCTACCACAGAATAGTAAATGGCATACGAGAACGCCATGATGGTAGACATATTTCTTGTGGCACTTGATTTCAGTATGATGTCGCCCACAACTAACTTCTCACGGGCATATCTATACCTCCCATGGAGGAGGCCTACAATCAACTAAGTAGGATCAAAGTGCCTCCTACAACTACTATTTGGACCTCCTCTACGATGGATAAATCTCGTGATAGAGGAGATCCAACACAGTTCAGTAGACATGGTGTCTGCGGTAGAGGAGGTGGATGCTCTCGTCAGTAGTACGCATATTGCCATCGTTTCCAACACTCCATGTATACTTTCTACCAGAAGCATGGTCACCCTGCATCTGCTCCTTTAGTTGAACAAATTGAGCATACTTCCACTTAAACTGACTAGAAGTTCGATGATCTTGTCTCCTATCTGATAGGAGATTATGGCTCCTTCCATCGACCTACTAGTACTCCTTCAACCCCGTTTGACGTTGCAGCCTCTGCAAGTACCTCAGTTATAGCTTATGCACTTACGAATTGCCACAGAGTGGGTCATGGACTCCAGAGCATCTCACCATCTATGCGGAGACATAGCACAATTTACACAACTCAATTCACCCTAGCATATACGTAGTTATTGCATATGGGATACATTCTCCTCTTACAGGACATGGAGAGATTCGATTGACACCATCCATGCCTTTGCAGAATGTACCACATGTAACTGATTTTTCTATGAACTTATTATCTATTAGTCACATTACCAAGGATCTGAATTGTCATGCCATTTTTGACCCCGCTTCTTTTATACTTCAGGTTATACTCACAGACAGGGTGATTAGATGTGTTCGTAAACAACGTGATCTCTAAGATTGGTATAGTCTCCTTATGCTAGCAGATTTTCTATTCCCACTGGATCAGTTTCTCCGTACATATGGCACATTTAATTCGATCATCTTCCTTTATAGAAGCAATGTAGGGTCCTCCCATAGATTCCTTCTCAGTCCACCTTTTAGTGCGACGCTTGCCAGTTTGGGAAGCATCACCATACCAGTTTTCCCAGTCGTCAGAGTTGTAGCAGCAATTCATTATTTGAGTAGTTACATTTGATTTTTGGGGTCCAAGTCATGTTCTTGATTACCATGGGCATAGGTTTTATCTCATTGCAGTTGATGATGTTTCTAAACTTTTTTGTATTTTTCTATTGAAAAACAAGTCTGCGGCTAGTTCTATTATACAAACTTCATTTTTGAAATAAAGAACATTTTTCCAGCGACTGTTAAGTATAATCGCTCTGACATACCTTGGAGTTCTATGTTATTCAACTCTTATAGTACTTCTTGCAGCCCATAATGCACTGAGATGTCTATCAAAGGATTTAGGAAGTTTATTGCGGGACCATCAGTCCTATACACATACTAGGAGGCTAAGAGAGACACTTAATAGTGTCTTGCTATAGAAGACGAGATGGTTGCATTCCAATCATGCGGTACATGGAGCTTGGTTACGACTCCAGTAGGAGCTTTTGTGGTTGGCTATAAATGGATATTTACAGTGAAGCAGAGAGCATATGACAATGTTGATCACTACAAGGCAAGACTAACAGCACATGGGTTCACCCAGACATATGGGATGGACTATCAGACACTTTCTCCTACATAGCTTGTCATTTTATTTTCTGGGCAGTAAATTTGTGACTAAGGATCTGGGCACCCTAAGGTATTTCTTGAGGTTGGAATTTGCTAGGAATGCACAGGGTCTTGTCTTGACCCAAAGAAAGTATGTTACATATATGCTTGCGGAGACAAGCATGATTGGATGTCGACCTTCCACGACTCCTATGGATCCTAGCATGAAGCTATACGATGATGATACAGATGAAGTCGATAAGAGAAGATATAGAGAGATGGTTGGAAAACTCATTTATGTTATAATTACCAGACCGGATATTGCATTTGTAGTGAGTCGAGTGAGTCAATTCATGGAGCAACCTCGACAGGTACATATGGATGCAATAAACATGATATTGAGATATCTAAAATCATCTCCAGGCACAGGATTACTATTCAAGAAAGGAGACACACTCTCTGTATCCACATATGCTGACGCGGATTATGCAGGTTGTCCTAGGATAGGAAATCGACTTCGGGATTTGTAATATTTGTTGGCACTTCTCTCGTTTCTTGGAAAAGCAAGAAACAAACTGTTGTAGCAAGATCAAGTGCCGAGTCCGAATACAGGGCTATGGCCCAAGCAAGTACAGAAATGATGTGGGTCCGAGCAGTGCTATGCGATCTACATGTAGAGGTTCCTCTACCCATGGAGTTACACTGTGATAACCCCCTATTCATTGCAAACAATCCTGCGTTCCATGAGAGAACAAAACATATTGAGGTAGATTGCCATTACACTAGAGACATGATTCAGAAGGGCCTGATCTCTACATCCCATGTCAGCTCTGGACAACAAACCACGGACATCTTCACCAAGCTACTGCCCAGAGGATCATTTCAGAAGTGTTCATCCAAGCTGAGCATGATTGATATCTATGCTCCAGCTTGAGGGGGAGTGTGAAGATATTTGTATTTTCATATTTCATATGTGTCTCTTTCTTATTATCTTTTTCTGTTTTCTACTTTATGTAATTTACCCATAGGCCTCTCTACTATATAAGAGAGCCTAGGGTTCTCAGACTTAACAAGCGCTCTTATTTTCTCCAACAAGTGTCGATAGTATAGCTATTCCTCACTGATACAAATCAGAGATCTGGGATAGGATAAAGGATAGGATAAAGAAAGGACAGGAGGATAATCTAGTCCTTAAAAACTTAAGACAACAACTTGAGAAGAATGAGATAGAAGGATTCCATATACAAGATGAGTTATTATATAACCATCACATAGTTTGTGTACCAAACACACTTGAACTAAGGAAAGATATCTTACGTGAAGCGCATTGCTCTAGATTATCTACTCATCCAGGAATTACGAAGATGTATAAGGATCTTCGTTCAAACTTTTGGTGGTCGGGAATGAAGAAAGATGTTGCTGAGTTTGTGAATTCATGTTTCACTTGCCAATAGGTAAAAGCTTCACACCAAAAACCACCAGGATTGTTACAACCCCTCCCTATACCTGAGTGGAAATGGGAAAGCATTTTCATTGACTTCGTTACTGGCTTACCTCAGACGACTGGTGGTAAAGATAGTATATGTGTTATAATAGATCGCTTGACCAAGGTAGCACACTTTATTCCAATAAGTCTATCTTTCACTCCGGACCAGCTTGCCGATTTATATATTATGCATGTGATCCGTCTCCACGATATCCCAAAAGAGGTAGTTTTCGATCGAGAATCACGATTCACCTCACACTATTGGTAGAACTTTATGAAAGCCTTAGGTACACAGTAATGCTTGAGCACAACATATCATCCGTAAACAGATGATAAATCATATGTACGATTCAAACGTTAGAAGATATGTTGCGAGCATGTGCCTTAGAATGGAAAGGATCATGGGTGAAACATTTGCCTCTTGCAGAATTCACCTACAACAGTAGTTACCATGCAAGTATTGGCATGGCACCGTTTGAAGCACTATATGGATGGAGGTGTACTACTCATTTGTGTTGGCAAGAGATCGGGATAAAGAACCTTTACTATTAAGATAGACTCCAGGAGATACGGGAATCTGTAGAGCTTGCTCGAAAAAAACTAATAACTGCTCAGAGTCGCCAGAAAAGCTATAGTGATACCAAGTGAAGAGACCTTGAGTTTGAGCTAGGTGACTTTGTATTTCTCAAAGTATCGCCTATGAAGGGAGTTCAGAGGTTTGGTTTGAGTGTGAAGTTGGCACCCAGGTTCGTGGGTCCCTTTAAAATTATTCATCGGATTGGGAAAATCGCATATAGACTTGCACTTCCTCCACATCTTTCGACATACATAATGTTTTTCATATATCAAATCTGAGAAAGTATATTAAGGATCCTGAGCATAAGATAAATTATGATGATCTGCATGTTGAGCCAGACTTGACATACCTAGAAATACTTGTGCAAATACTAGATAGGTATATCAAGAAGTTGAGGAATAAATAGGTACCTTTAGTTAAAGTGTTGTGGCACAACCAAGAGTTTGAAGAAGCCACCTGGGAACCTGAGGAAGAAATGAAAGAAAAATATACGTACTTGTTTGAATGATAATATTATGTACTGTGTATATCTTCATTATAAATGAAATGACGTTCATTCTCTTTAAAGTTTTATGGTTTCAATCCTCTTTAAGTTTGTTACGCATGTATTTCTAGTCTTGAGGACGAGACTTCCTTTAAGGTTGTTATAATTGTAAAGCCTTGAATTTGGTCGTCTCTCAGTTCCTACATCATAGGATCCGGCTCATCAAGAGGAAACCAACGGGATTTGTTTCGTATGAATCGAACTTCGTTTCGATTTGATATGATTTTCGGAAGAAGGAGAAGTAAGGAGGTTTAAGACATCATTAACTCTTATTGACCATCACTAAGACTAATTAAATACGATTAAAGAAAGTAATAATGGATTGAGGATCGTTAATAACTATTAGCGAACACTAAGCAATGGTTAGCAAAAGTTAAGTGCAAACCGCGAAGGTTAAATCACGATTAGTAAAAGTTAATCACGATTAGCGCTAATTAAGCATCATTAGCGAATCTAGAGTCTTCTGGATAGTTCTAACTTAAGCCCTAAGTTTCGGATAAGTTTTGACCAAAATCATGGGCCGCTAACCACGGTTAAGATCTAAACCATGATTTTCTAACCATGGTTAGCAGTTTCTGAAGCCTATAAATAGCCACCCCAACCCATTCATTCTCTACGATTTCCACTACCACCACCACCCCAAGGGCTAGGATCGAGAGGTCGGGAGGAGTGGTCGGTGAGGAAGGAGCGCTAGCAAAGCGCTGCCAGGAGAACAAGGAGGAGGAATATACGATCCTCTCTTAGTTTGCTTCGTAAACTAGGTTTTTGATTCATCTTCTTTTTCCAGTTTTATTTCGATTCATCTTTCCTTCCGATTTATTTTCTGTTGTGGTTCGAGGAGAAATACATGTAACACCCTACTTAGGTGCAGGCGGCTATGCACGTCAGTGAACCTTGTGATTCGTCACACCTTCACTCACCTAAAACGCGTGGTATCTACCGATTCTCCATCGCTTGTAGTTTGGTTATATTCATTCAGTTTCCTTGTTGTTTTCCTCTCGATGATTTTATAGAGGAAAATCTTTCTGTTTTTCTTTTAAATTATGCCCCGATATAAGGGGAAACTCTGCCGAAATTTTTATAAAAATATATTCCAATATAAGGGGAAATTCTTCCGAAATTTTTATAGAAATGTGTCCCAATATAAGGAGAAATTTTGCCGAAATTTTCCCAAAAATATCATCCCGTATAAGGGGAAGCTCTGCTGAAATTTCAATAGAATATGTTCTTCGTGTGTTCTTCGCATTTTCGTCTTCTTCATTCGTTCTTCGCGTTCTTGGTACATTCTTAGCTTTTTGATGCGAAAATGAAATTAGATCATTTTGAGAGCTATAAATCATCTTTTTGAAAAAGAATCACGATAAAGTACTACATAAGAGAGAGAGCTCGATTAGGTAACGAAATCATTCTTTTTGCTGTTGGGTTTTTATATGTGGACGTTGAGATTTCTGTATTTATGCTCCTTGCTACGAAGAACCCTAATTTGGTTATTTTTTTGAAAGTATGTAAAGTTGCTTTGTGATTTCAACTAAAATAAGGTATAAGCATCAAATGGATGCAGTGGCCTGGAAAGTTAGGGTTTGGAAGTTAAAATGAGCATAAATATGAGTATATAAATATATGAATTAATATATGTGTAAGTTTATACTCACTATTTATGTTTCTGAAAATTTAAAGCTTAACGGAGGAATTACATTATAGGAATTGATGTGTTTTGAGTTGGATCCTGAAAAGGATTGTGTATTACGTTAAGAATGACTGGGAGTAGAACTACAGGTCGGGCATGCAACCTGTAGGTTTGTCGGAAGGAACCCGTATTGGCATTGCCCTACCTTGGTAGTACACAGTTGTCCTGTTATGATAAGTGCGCACGAAATGAATGATTTGCAATGCGTGGTACCGGGAGCCAATATATTCGGGTTGAACGACTGAAGATGTGGTCGTATCATGTTGAAGCACGGGTGGTTCAATAGCGGCTGGGTCATGATAACATATTTTTTTAAAGCCGTTAGGTTATGTGATTAAAGGTTAGCCTGAGGTTTTAAGTAACCAGATCCTCGAGGACAGTGTGCTCCTTTGTTTGTCAGGCTGAGGGTTTGAGGCCCTAATTAATAAAAGAAAAGGAAATTGTCGGGGTAGTATTGGAGGATTGGTTGAGGCGGCGTGCGGCGGCATAAGCTTATCAGACCAACGCAATCTCCAATCCCGAAGTGTCCACAGCTTCGGAGTTCATAGTGGTGAGGTAATTCCCTTAATTAATCCCTGACGTGGAATAGAAAGGAATATGAATTAAATTAATAAGGGATGAAACTTTTTGTGATAACAAGTTTTGAAAAATTACACCATTTGTTTGCTTTTCTCTTCTTCGTTACATAGCATTCGCTAATTGTTATCCTATTATTATTGGAAAACCCAACAGGTGTCAGTGAGCCATCGCAAGGACTTTAGTTATCCAGCCAGCTAACATAGTAGCCATCCAGCCAACTGTAGTAGCTTTACTCCATAAGGTAGTTGGTAATCTTTTTGTGTACTTCCTTTCGAGCTGATGTACATGTAAATAAATGGTTATAGTGGGAAAATGTATCATGTGAACATTATTTTGTGAATGGAAAAGTGTTGAAATACTTTCTTATGAGTATTTTTAATTGCAGTCTGTTTCTGAATGGAAGTTGTGATTGCTGAATAAATTATTGCTGAGTAACCAGATCCGGATATGGGAAGATCCGACGACCCGGAATCAGGGTCGTGATAGTTGGAGTATTTGATTTGATTCTCAACTTTATGGAATATAAACTCCTCGAGTATCAGAGCTGGTTTGATTCTCGAGGAGTTTATATCCCCAATGGATAAGGGCACTCCACAACCTTCAGATACTCCAACATGGTATCTGAGCGTGTTTGATTCTCGAGGAATTTATATTTTTATTGTATTGATTCGAGATTCGACTATTAGTTTCATCGCCTATTATTCTTGAAGATCAGCATTTGAACATCATTATTCTAGTCCAGATTCATGTTCTACGGTTTCATTTTGAAACCATATTTTCTGCAAGCATCTCAAGGAGAGCCTACGCATCCTTGCATCTCCTTGTTCCAGGACATACAGTGCGCACGACAAGTGCGCACCACTCCTGCGATTCCTCCAGGCTACCTCCGTCGACTAGCCGCATTTGCACCGACAACACCACCCCTGCACGATCGACAGGATCTGACATCTCTTGGCGGCAAGATATCCTCCACCCCCTTGACAACGCAGCCCCAAGCAGCAGAATCCCTTGCACGATTCCCAGCGACGGTGTAGGTCACAACCGCATCGAGCCATATGCACATCAGAATGAGCGCCACACTGCCTGATCTTGCACACAACCAAATACTTCAACACTCCCCCTCGAGCTGGAGCATGCAATGCTCAGCTTGGACAAACAGAAAGAAACTCAACTCACGTTACATGACACTACAGACAATATCAACTCAACGCGCACAATTGTTGGCTGTTGTCGAGGACATTGCTTCTCATGCCGTGCAGGTGAGGAGGACGAACGGGCTGGAGTGTAAACAGAATCTAACCATTGAATTTGAAACTGCGTGACTGCGTCTGCAGTCTCCTCATCGGAGAACTGGGTCTCTGCCATCTGGCTCAGAGAATGGTACTCTACTCTGGAGTCCCTATGATACCACATGAAAACCCTTGCCCACATGGCATAGGGAATGGTCCTCTATACCGCAGTCCCTATGGTTCACATGAAAACTCTGGCCGAAATAACAAGAATGATGGGAACCACACAAAAGATGGCATACACGTGCACATCTGAAAAGAAGACCGCATACGTGTGTGTGTCTGACTGCAGACTTTGAAACTGGAAGTAGAGTCTGAACTTGCGCATCAAACTGTGGACTCAGAATTTGGACGTCGAGTCTGGAACTGCGCATGGATAATCTGCACAACTGGTTGGTCTGGAATATCTGTATCTGGAATCTGGAACAGATCTGTGACTCTACACTATACTCCCACCTTCTCTCATACTTGTCGGAAAATCAACATCGACAAAGTTGAGAGAAGACAACAAAGATGGAGAGAAAAACAATCAAAAAGTCGATTACATTTTTTCTTCGGCTTTTCTTATGATATTTTTTTCCGGATATTTTTTTGTGATAGCTGTCACATAAGCCGTTAAATTTTTTACAGTTTTCATTTTCTTCCCCCACTCTTTTTTGCAATTTGCGTACGACTCTTTCCTTTTTTTTGTATGTGTCTTTTCACATTTTTTATAAACTAACTCTGAGCCCACCTTTGGGTCCAAAATATGCACCGTGCGCACCTCCTCTCTTTAAATCCCTGACTCTGTGTGCGTTCTCCAAGTGGTGCCGCCATCTCCTCCAACCTCCAAGGATGGTGCGAGGAGGGGAAGAATGGCCCCTGATCCACGTGCAAGTGGTGTGGGCTGCAGGCGGCAGCCCTAGCCGTTCTCGACCCGATATTTTCCTATGAGTAGTGCAGCACAGGTGCCTCTCCTCTCTTGTGTCGTGCAGGCGGAACCTCCAGATGGGTTCGGTTCCTTGCGACCTTTCCAGATCCCTAAGCGACGGTACCCCACCCCTCTAGCCGTAGTTTTGGTTCGTGATAGTTGTAGTATTTGGTTTGATTTCCAGCTTTATGGAATATAAACTCCTCCAGAGCAGGTTTGACTCTCGAGGAGTTTATATCCTCAATGGATAAGGGCACTCCACAACTTTCAGATACTCCAACATGGTATCAGAGCGGGTTTGATTCTCGTGGAGTTTATATTTTTATTGTATTGATTCGAGATTCAACTATCAATTTCATCGCCTATTATTCTAGAAGATCAACATCTGAAGTTCATTATTATAGTCCAGATTCATGTTGTAGGGTTTCATTTTAAAACCCTATTTTATGCAAGCATCTCAAGGAGAGCCTACGCATCCTTGCATCTCCTTGTTCCAGGCCAGACAACGCGCATGGTAAGTGCGCACCACCCCTGCGATTCCTCCAGGCTGCCTCCGTCGACTAGCTGCATTTGCGCAGACAAAGCCACACCCCCCCCCCCCCGCACGGTCGACAGGATGTGACATCTCTTGGCGGCGAGATATCCTTCACCCCCTTGGCGGCATAGCCCCAGGCAGCAGAATCCCTTGCGAGATACCCAGCGGCGGTGTATGTCACAGTTGCATCGAGCCATGTGCACATTAGAATGAGCGCCATCGCTTGATCTCGTGCACAACCAAATACTCCAACACTCCCCCTCAAGCAGGAGCATGCAATGCTCTGCTTGAACAAACAGAAAGAAACTCAACTCATGGTACATGACACTACAGACAATATCAACTCAACGCACATAATTGTCGGTTGCTGTCGAGGACGTTGCTTCTCATGCTGTGCAGGTGAGGAGGACGAACGGGCTGGAGTGTGAGTCAAACTGAAGACTCAAAATCTTACCATTGAGTCTGAAACTGCGCCTGGAGTCTCCTCGTCGGAGAACTGGGTCTCTCCCATCTGGCTCAGAGAATGATACTCTACTCTGGAGTCCCTATGATACCAAATGAAAACCCTTGCCCACATGGCATAGGGAATGGTCCTCTACTCTGGTGTCCCTATAGCTCACATGAAAACTCTGGCTGAAATAACAAGAATGATGGGGAACACACAAAAGATGGCATACACATGCACATCTGAAAAGAAGACTGCATACATGTGCGTGTCTGACTGCAGACTTTGAAACTGGATGTAGAGTATGAACTTGCGCATCGAACTGTGGACTCGGAATATGGACATCGAGTCTGGAACTGCGCATGGATAATCTGAACAACTGGCTGGTCTAGAATGTCTGTATATGGAATCTGGAACAGACTAGTGACTCTACATTGTACTCCCACTTTCTCCCATACTTGTCGGAAAATCAACATCGACAAAGTTGGGAGAAGACAACAAAGATGGGGAAAAAAACAATCAAAAAGCCGATTACATTCTTTTCTTCTGCTTTTCTGACGACATTTTTTTCCGGCTATTTTTTGTGATAGTTGTCACATAAGCCATTAAAATTTTTTACGGTTTTCATTTTCGTCTCCCACTTTTTTTTGCAATTTACGTATGACTCCTCCCTTTTTTGTACGTACCTTTTCAAAAATTTTTATAAACCAACTCTCGACCCACCTTTGGGTCCAAAATATGCCTTAGCTTGCGCGAGGAGGGAGAATGCGGAGAGGCGTCAACATCGCCGCCTGCGATTGAGCGGAGGCGGGATTGTAGCCTGGAAAACCTCCGCCTGGAGGATTTACGACTCGCTGCCTGGGGGTTGGAGGTCGCGCGAGATTGGGAGGATATGCCTCCGCTTAGAGGCACGAGAGAGGTGTGATGCCTCGAGATGCAGGTGCGCCGCCAGAAGATCCTCTGAAGATGGTGCGGCTCAGATGACCTGCTGAAGATGATGCGACACGGCCTTGGGATGTCGCCGATCTGGAGGGAGCGTGCTGAGGAGGTCCTCCTCTGGTAGTTGTGGTTTGTTGGAGGGGAGCAGCGAGGAGCAGCGCGGTGTGCGCAAGATCGAGTTGAAGAAGAGGTCTCGTCGCCTGCAATGGGAGGCATAGCACTGCCTGTGCGTCGTTTGCGTGGGGTTGTTGCAGCTGTGAACCTGCAGCTAGGGTATCGCCGCCATGGCAATGGCGCGACTGACTGGAGATGCACGCAGGGGGTCATCGGTTTCCACCAGAGCCTTAGGGCTTCCCTGGATGTGGTGATGCTGCCTGCGAGCCTGGAATATGCGTCGCCTGCTAGCAGCTGCTTGGAAGATGAGATGTGCTTGGGACTGATGCAGAAGTTGCTCGCATAAGGAGCCTCTGCCTCGAGATGAAGAATCATGGCCACAATAGGGGGCAGCATCTGTCTCGCATAAGGAGCCTCTGCCTCGAGATGAAGAATCATGGCCACAATATTGTCTGTAGCGGCAGACGAAGAACCCAAGAGCCGAATTGGGTTCCTAAAGAACCCTAGAACTTTTTGAACGAATAAAAACTTCAAGAATATAAATCTGTAACAATAAATCCACACGGAATGAACCCTCTCTGACACCATGTTAAAAAATAGGAACGCGGAAGCGGAATGATAATCCAAGCATGAATAAAGAAAGATAAAACATGGAACACATTGATTTTTTATGTGGAACCCTACTCCCTAGGGAGGGGGATGAAACCACGGGAGAAGGCCTCAAAGGGCCATATATTGCATTGCACTTTCTCCATGGATAGAGGAGGTCTGTGGCTCCTTAGGTAGCCTCCATAGAGCTTCCAAGTCCTACTACTGGTAGATGTGGGACTAAACACTGGAATGGGGTAAATGGATCCATTTACCCATCTACAACTCATGTGGCGCGCAACCAAATACTCCAACAGTTGCAGTGGCTCTGACAGGTGCAGTACAGAGCACATGCTCTCTGACGAAGAGATTCAATCAACTCACACTCCAGCTCGTTCGTCCTCCTCACATGTACGGCATGGGAAGCAATGTCCTCGACAGTAGCCGATAGTTGTGCGCATTGAGTTGATATTGTCTGTAGTGTCTTGTAGCGTGAGTTGAGTTTTGTTTCTGTTTGTTCAAGCTGAGCATTGCATGCTACAGCTTGAGGGGGGTGCTGGAGTATTTGGTTATGCGTCTCTTATATGAGAGATGGGTAAATGGATCTCTCCAGGATCCATTTCCCATCCAGAGTTTAGTCTCACATCTACCAGTTTGGAGATGTGGAGATTCAGTAGGGGCTATATAGACCCCCACATCCCTTGTATTCAGCGAAAAAAGGCAATGCAACATATGGCCCTTTAAGGCCTTCTCCCGTGGTTTCATCCTGCTCCTTAGGGAGTAGGGTTCCACGTAAAAATCTTTGTATTCTATGTTTTATCTTTCTGTTCTATGGCCCTTTAAGGCCTTCTTCCGCATTCCAATTTTCTAACATGGTATCAGAGCGAGTCCATTCTCGAGGAGTTTTTGTGTTCTTTATTTTTTGTTCAAGATTCAGTTTTAGTATTGTTATTCTTGAATATTTGGGATTCATGGTTCTAGATCGAGTTCATATTATTGGGTTTACTTTGAAACCCTAAATTCCAAATGGCAGTCGCAGATCCTTCATCTCCACACATGATGAGCACAACTCCTTCAACAGATGACTTGGCGGCGCTGCCAAGCAACCAAAGCCGCTCCAAGCGGCGCATCTTGCGACACCTTCAGGCGGAGGACCCATGGCCTCGATCCTAGCCGCATATGGCAGCAGATCTACGCGCAAGTGGCGCTGGACCCTCCTAGCGATGCTCTATCGCCAAACTCCAGGTTGGTTCTCCCCATCGGAAGGCCTAAAGAAAAAGGCAGACAACCGCAGTTGGTTGCGCAAAGCAACCTAATTGGCAGCGAGCCGTCTCCTGCATAGGGCACCCTGCGCAGCTTACGCGACTCTCCAATGCACCTTCTGTGCACCTCTCCCGTCGATCTCTACACCACGGCATCGCATCTCTCCCTCGACGATCTCACAACGACAGCCTTGATCCCAAGCGGTCGCATCTCGCGGTGACTCTTCTCATACGGGCACCGGCATCGCATCTTCCAGGTGCAAGGCAAGACATCGCCTTCGCGAGCAAGCTCCAGTGAACCTGCGATGCAGCAGCCCTACCCCATGGTTCCAGGAACGGTGGTGCTCTCAAGGCGCCGCCCTTTCCTTCGGTGGCGTATCTCCCTCGCCGCACGATCATGGCGCATCACCCTTCCATCACGGTGTTCTGATATCCCAAGCGGGGAGCTTCTCCAGCGACGCCGCGACGCTGCACGATCGCCAGCGCTGCTTCGCTATTTCAGGGTGGCGTGGGTTTGAAGAAATAGGGTTCCCAACTGGGAACCCTAAAGAAGCGTACGCCGTTTAAAAAAAGGAGTTTTTTTAGCCTAAGGGAGCAGTGAAAGAAAAAAAACTGAGGCTGTTGCAGTTTGGGCCCATTATGGGCTGAGATTTTTTTTAAAAAAAATATTCTGTGGGGATTGTTAGAAAGCCTAAGTAAAAAAAATTGAGCCGTATGTTTGGAACCTTCGGACACTGTTAAAAAAAGGATAGGGTTGTAGATGGGTAAACTCCACTCTGATACCCTTTGGGTACTGTTAAAAAAAGGATAGGGTTGTACATGGGTAAACTCCGCTCTGATACTCGAGGAGTTTATTTTTCCGTGGGTTTGATTCTCGAGGAGTTTATATTCCATAAAGCTGAGAATCAAACCCGCTTTAATAATACTCATGCTCCAGCTTGAGGGGGAGTGTTGGAATATTTGGTTGTACACTTCTTATGTTGTAGATGTGTAAATGGATACCTCCAGGCTGCCTCCGTCGGCTAGCCATATCTGCGCAAACAGCGCCACCCCCGCACGGTCGGCAGGATTTCACATCTCTTGGCGGTGAGATATCCTTCACCCCTTTGGCAGTGTAGCCCCAGGCGGCAGAATCCCTTGCGTGATTCCCAGCGGCGACGTAGGTCACAACCGCATCGAGCCATATGCACATCAGAATGAGCGCCACACCGCCTGATCTCGCGCACAACCATCTTCTCCAGGCCTTGCACACACCTCCTTTTAGGCGTGCATCTCCTCCCCAGTTGGCCCCAGGCCTCGCACACGAAACTCCGCAGGCAGAGCCGCTCCATCCTCTTCAGATGCCAGAGCTCCTTCCAGATCTCTTCAGGGGGCGCTGCCATTCATCGAAGGTGGTGCTCTTCCTCTTGGATCCCGCACCTCCACTTCATCGCAGCAGGACACCCAAGCCGTACATTGAAGGCGGTACACCTTAGCAGTATTCCCAATCACGCGACCCCCCTTCGCATCCCCAGTCGCTCGCACCAGCTGCATCTCCAGTCCCTTCCGCCTTCAGCCGCAACAACAGTTGGTGTCGCCCGCCTCTCGTGCGCCATCATGACGCTTCTCCCAGCAGGGGGAGGGGGGGCATCGGCAACAGCAGGCCCCTCCAGGACGACTATCAGAGCAGAGGTACCCCGATACGCACATTCGCAGTATTTCAATTCCGATCGCATTAAGTTCTCGAATAGCGACAGTTTTCCGACTTGTCGTGAGTTCGAGAAGGGAAATATGACATTCTTATTCAATAACCACACATGTCACCAATTTCATTAATTTTCATCTTATATCCCAAGTAGAGAAAAGCATTTATGATAAATATCTGTCTAAGGCATCCTTGTGACTAATTATGGTTCTCATGCAGAGCCATGGTATCTCGACCACGTCAGGATATTCTGATCAGCTGGCACGCATACTGAGCGCACTTACTGATCTTCAGCAGCAGCAGGCTGCTATGAGAGGCCAGCAGGAGCAGATTTTGGCCCAGCAGACTGAGATTGCCGACAGGCAGACAGACATAGAGATGAGGTTCGAGGACCTGTCAGATTTTACGTACCATCCATCCCAGGATGGGATACGACAGGACCAGCACCAGTCCGTTGAGGTGGAGCAGCCTCATCCTGACGATCCACTAGAGGACATTCCAGAGCATGGAGCTGAGGAGGATGCAGACTTAGACAGGGAGCAGGACCCTGTTAACTTTGCTGGCGAGGATGCACACGAGTATTCCGCCATTCACAGGCACCAGTCGATTTTCACGTCCTACCAGCGGGCCAACATACCCTTGTTTGAGGGTACAGGTCCACCAGATGATGCTAAGCAGTGGCTGAAGAGAGTGACGAAGGTGCTCAGGGCGATTCATGCGCCACGAGACACGTGGCTATCTTTCATAGAGTATTCACTGACAGACTTCGCCGAGCGATGGTGGGAGGTTGTAGTGTCCGAGTTAGGCCGAGAGCCTACTTGGAACGATTTCGAGACGAAGTTCCGAGGCCACTTCTTTTCTGCGAAGTGGAAGGAGTCCCAACGCCGACTGTTTGCAGAGCTTCGTCAGGGACAGATGACAGCCAGGGATTACTTTATCAGATACACAGAGCTATCACGACATACCCGAGCAGCTGGCGCATTTCCAGAGGAGAATCTGGAAAAGTTCATTGGCGGCATACGCGAGGAGGTGCAGGAGAAGCTGGCAGGATTACACATCACTTCTATCTCCGAGGCTACCGATGCTGCGGAGAAGTTCGAGGACATCAGGGGGAGACGTTTCGGGAGCTCGTCTGGAGCAACGCCTAGACCGCGACGATCTTTTGGACCGATACGTCGACCGTTTCAGCAGCAGAGGTCAGACAGACGATTCCGGCCCACAGGTTCGTCCTTCACAGGCAGTGTTCGCTCTTCTCCATCGACTACTCTAGGAGGAGCAGTCGCCGGACGTGGCACTGAGTCCGCTCGACCATCTGGGTCGCAGCGAGCAGATAGACCACCTGCAGGACCAGCTCGGAGCACAGGCACAACCACTCCACCTACCAGGCCAGTCAGATGCTATCGATATCACGAGTGGGGACATTACCGAGCACAGTGCCCACAGGCTTCTGGCGAGCCTCAGCCACAGCCTTCACAGTCACAGCCTCAGACACAGCGTTCAGGGAGTTTCCGTGGTAGAAACTCCAATCTTAGGCGACAGCAGCAGAGACAGACGCAGAGTGTGGCCGGATCTAGTGCTGCATCAGCCAGGCAGGGACAGTTACATGCCGTTACTGAGGAGCAGGCACGTTCAGCGGCTACTGTGGTGAAAGGTATGGTCTCAGTCTTGGGCCGACCTTTCCATGTTTTATTCGATTCCGGCGCAACACACTCTTTCCTTGCTTCGAGGTTGCTTGTTTCTTTAGATAGAGTTGCATAGACGCTATCATCTCCATATCACATCCGAGGGCCAGGTGGCCAGTTATTTGTCATATCTCTGATAGTCAGGCACTTGCCCATACTGATTGGCGGTCATGAGATGATCGCAGACTGTCTACTCTTACAGCTTGATGAGTTTGACTTGATTTTAGGCATGGATTGGCTATCCGCTCATCATGCACTTGTTGATTGCTTTAGGAAGACGGTTGTCTTCAGGATTCCAGGTTTACCCGAGTTCACCTTTAAGGGTACTATACAGGACTCCACCATGGAGTACATTTCAGTATTGCGAGCCCAGCGACTTGTTGACCAGGGTTGCGATTCATATCTTGCTTTTGTTCGGGAGGTATCTGATCAGGAGCCGATGATACAGGACATCCGAGTAGTATCAGAATATCCAGATGTCTTTCCTGATGAGCTACCAGGGCTACCTCCTGAGAGAGAGATCGAGTTCGAGATCACATTGCTGCCAGATACACAGCCGCACCTTATCGCATGGCACCAGCCGAATTGAGGGAGCTGAAGGCGCAGTTGCAGGAGCTACTTGATTTGGGATTCGTGAGACCGAGCACTTCACCTTGGGGTGCTCCGGTTCTATTTGTCAAGAAGAAGGATGGCTCCATGAAACTGTGCATCGATTTCAGGCAGCTGAACAAGAGAACGGTGAAAAACCGTTATCCTTTACCGTGCATCGATGATTTGTTCGACCAACTCCAGGGATCTTCGGTTTTCTCGAAGATCGATCTTCGCTCAGGCTACCATCAGCTGAGGATTCGCGAGTCGGACATTCCGAAGACAGCCTTCAGGACTCGCTATGGACATTACGAGTTTGTGGTGATGCCGTTTGGGCTCACCAATGCACCTGCGGCTTTCATGGATATGATGAACCGGATTTTCTGTCCATACTTGGACAAGTTTGTAGTGGTGTTCATCGATGATGTGCTCATCTATTCACGGAATGAATGGGATCATGCGAATGATCTACGGACTGTCCTGGATACATTGCGGGAGCACAAGTTATATGCCAAGTTGAGCAAGTGTGAGTTCTGGTTATCCCAGGTCTCATTTCTCGGGCATATCATTTCTGGAACAGGCATCGCAGTTGATCCTGCGAAGATAGATGCAGTTATGTCTTGGGAGCAGCCCAAGACAGTCACTCAGATTCGGAGTTTCCTTGGGCGAGCAGGTTATTACAGACGCTTCGTCAGCGGATTTTCACACATTGTTCGCCCTCTGATACGACTGACGCAGAAGGGAGTCCCATTTATTTAGGACGATTCATGTGAGCAGGTTTCCAGACACTGAAGGAGAGGTTGACTACATCACCTATTCTTGCTCTTCCTTCAGGCACTCAGGACTATGCAGTCTACATAGATGCATCTGGAGAAGGTCTGGGAGCAGTGTTGATACAGAGAGGACAGGTGATTGCTTATACATAACGACAGTTGAGGCCGCACGAGCGGAACTACCCCACACATGACTTGGAGTTGGCGGCAGTTGTCTTCGCTTTGAAGTTCTGGCGCCACTATCTATATGGGGTGAACTTCGAGATTTTCACAGATCACAAGAGCCTAAAGTACATCTTGATCAGAAGGAGTTGAACATGAGACAGCGCAGATGGCTCGAGCTGCTGAAGGATTATGATTGCACGATCTCTTACCATCCCGGTAAGGGAAACGTGGTGGCTGATGCACTTAGCAGGAGAGCGCATGCTGATGGTACGGCAAACTGGCTATATACATGGGATACGCTTGCTGCTTTGACTGATTGGCATCCTCAGGAGAGCGGATCCATTTCTACCGCCGTGCCTCCACGATACAACAGTCTTTGGGATCGTATTGTAGAAGGCCAGAAGACCGATCCTTGGATTCATGATAGATACATGCGCGCCGTCAAGGACGAATTTGACGACTTTGTTGTGATGGAGTCTATTTTATGGAAGGCAGGACGGGTCGTTGTGGCCAATGACGAGCATCTTTGCAGAGACATTCTCGATGAGGCACACAGTTCACGGTTATCTATCCACCCAGGTAGCACGAAGATGTACCGTGATCTGCGTCGACATTTTTGGTGGGATGGAATGAAGCGCGATGTGGCGTTACATGTTAGCAGATGCATGACCTGTCAGATAGTCAAGGCTGAGCACAGGAGACCGCCAGGATTACTGCAGTCTCTCCCCATTCCCGAGTGGAAATGGGAGAGCATTTCTATGGATTTTGTCACAGGATTGCCGAAGACGCCAGGA
This sequence comes from Ottelia alismoides, assembly GCA_037367405.1. Classification (NCBI taxonomy): domain Eukaryota; kingdom Viridiplantae; phylum Streptophyta; class Magnoliopsida; order Alismatales; family Hydrocharitaceae; genus Ottelia; species Ottelia alismoides. The sequence continues at coordinate 1,040,921 of JAZKJV010000596.1, forward strand.
GGTCATGATTCCATTTGGGTCGTTGTTGATAGGTTGACCAAGTCAGCCCATTTTATACATGTCAACACGACTTACACTCCATCCAGATTGGCCAAGCTCTATGTGCAGAACATTATCAGGCTACATGATATACCACGGGAGGTGGTGTCTGACAGGGATTCGAGATTTACATCTCATTATTGGCATCAGTTCATGTCAGCACTACAAACAGAGCTGAAGATGAGTTCTGCTTATCATCCGCAGACGGACGGGCAGAGTGAGCGCACCATTCAGATGCTTGAGGATCTACTTCGCGCATGCACTTTGGAGTGGAAAGGGTCCTGGAAGAACCATCTGTCGTTAGTGGAGTTCACGTACAACAACAGCTATCACTCCAGTATTGGCATGGCACCATTCGAAGCCCTATAAGGGCGGAGATGCCTCACACCTCTTAGTTGGCGTGAGGTAGGTGATCATGCTCTCTATTCTGTAGATCTCCTGGAGGAGACTGCGAGAGCTGTTGATCTTGTGAGACGGAGGCTTCTAACGGCACAAAGTCGCCAGAAGAGTTATGCAGACCGTCGGAGGAGAGACTTAGAGTTTCAGGTAATCTAATTATTTTCTCCTCATCCACTCAATTATGATATATATGTGTGTTCAACTTAATCTCATACTAATGACATTCCTATAAATTATAGGTTGGAGATTGGGTATTTTTGCGAGTATCTCCCATGAAGGGAGTGCAGAGATTCGGTGTTCGTGGCAAGTTGGCACCACGATATGTAGGACCGTTCGAAATTCTTGCTCGAGTGGGGAAGGTTGCTTATCGAGTAGCCCTTCCTCCACATCTTTCAGCTATTCATGATGTTTTCCACATATCCAATCTGAGGAAATATGTCCACGACCCTCGGCACATCATCAGTTATGAGAATCTTGATGTGGAGCCGGATCTGACCTATGAGGAGAAACCAGTCCAGATACTTGACCGCGCTAAGAAGAAGCTTCGCAACAAGGAGATTTCATTGGTCAAGGTTTTGTGGCACCGACACGGCGTCAAAGAGGCGACGTGGGAGACCGAAGCCGACATGCGGGCACGATAACCGCAGCTTTTCTGATGTAAGCATCAAAACAAGCTTTTATAATTAAATACATGATTAATATATGGCTTGTTTTCCCTTTGAGGTTTTTATGGGTTCAAAACCCTTTGAGGTTTTTATGATCATATTAAATCCAAACAAGATACCTATTAACCTTGACTCGAGTCTCGAGGACGAGACTCCCTTTGAGGTTTTTATAATTGTAACATCCGAGAATTTGCGTAAACCCGAACTCGTCCGATTTTGGGTCTAATGAACCCAATAACATTGACGGTCAATATCAAACAACCTAAAACGACCAATTAGTGGTGAATCAAAAGTTGTTCGGGTGAAATCGATCAAAAATCGGTCACTTCGTCTTGCGCGTCGCGAAAAAGCCGCGACGCAAATTCGGAAACCGCAAAACGAACCAAGACCGTCATTAGATCCGATTCGACGATACAAGACCAAAGGAATCGACCGTTCGTCAATCGGAGGTCGTTTGATATTTTTAAATCACAAAATTTAACCTTAAGCAAAAACCGTATCCGAAAATTTCGGGGGCTCAAAACCCAATCGGAAGTATATCAATATGGTACTCATATTGATCGTCGTCCCGAGACGATCAAATCGAGATAGTTCGTGTTGAAAACGGAAGACCGAGGTACGCATACGGACATTTCTAACATCTTACTATACAAAAGAAAATTTATTAAATAAATATAGTTATAATATTCAATTTCTGCTACAGTACAAACTGTAGCAGACTCGGTTCTGCATGAGTTTAAAATTTCTTTCTTATATAGCAGGTAACCGACTTAAAAAAAAAGTCTAGGCACCAGCCTGGAATTCAACCGTTGTTATATATATTTTTGGCCACATGGATTTTTGCTTCTTTTCTCAGCCCACGTGGTCTTCCTTCCTCTTCCGCATGTCAAAGTTTAAGCCCATTTCCTTCTCTATATATAGAACCTTTCCCCATTCCTCTTGTTCTTTCCAACGGCCCCAATTTCCCTGCTCTTTCCTCCATTGCTTCTGCTGGAAATTCCACACAGCAACCAATATCAGCCACTGTTTTGGGACCTAAATTGATCAACAACTGCAGCACGAAGCAGCCATAGTCGTTGCTCCTCCAGCAGCAAGCATTGCGTCCAAATCCTCTACTACAGCTCTTGTTCCATGCTTAATTGCTGCTGGAAATCCAAATTCCAGCAACATAGAAGGTCTGATATCACCCAGATCAAACCCAAACAGGTACAAATCCCTATACCCCTTGGTTGCTGCCATGCATGTGCATCTAAGCCTCTCTCCTTGCTATATATGTTATTCTATATGTTTTCCATGGTGGTTGTTGATTCCCACGATGGTCTCTATGATTTTGATTTCCACCTTATTGCCGGATCACTGTTAATGTTATGGATCGTGCACATAATCTGTATCTTGAATCCATTAAGGATTTTTTTTCTAAATTGTCATGTTGGAATTGAATCAAATAGTCTCATGTGCCTTATCTCTCGAATGAAGAATTGTAGATATTGATTGTTTAGTGTTGAGGTCTTCTCTGGTTTCTTAATATAAAATAAAGTGCAGAAACCTAAAAGCTTGAGGGTAGAATGAGAAATTTACTTCAAATATTAATCATTTAATAACCTAAATATCAATGTACTAGTGCAATTAAATTGCAGAGATACAAGATACTCATTCCTGCTTCATCTCAAATTATGAACGATAGGCTTTGGAATTTGTGTGGAGGGTTATAAGCCATAGATAAACCTATGGAATTTCGGCAACAATGGTCATCCTCTTAAATTTCATTTAACGGAAATATTGAAATTTTAGCATTAAGATCTTATGCTCTGTTGCTATGCTAATCTATCTCATAAATACACACACACATATATATACCCTACTGATTTTCTACGGATCTCCACTTGAAGAACACTTCTAATGATGCATCTATATTAGCTTTTTCACTGTCTTAATTAGTATAAATACCACAGTAGTATTGGCAATTATTTATGATACTAGACACTCGAACAAGAAAATTTAACAAGGTGCTAAAATTTTCTTAGATCCGTAGCATGTTTATATTTTTAAATATTAACTACATAAACAAGCATGCTCCACTACATTATTCTTAAAATTCATGAATAAATATCGTTTGTCTATAAGTAGGGGTTGAATACATAAGTAGACGTTGACATATATATATAGATATAGATATTTGGGAAGTATAGACAAAAACTTCAAATATATTCTTCTTAAACATATGCATTATAATAAATAAATTCCTAACATCATCATGAACTGTAACTCCTTGGTACATATATAATTCTAGTAATAATAATAATAACGATAATAATATCTATATATATAAAGAATATATATTGGTATGAATACCTTTTCACAGAAACCTACAATTAGTTAACATATATGGTTCATTATTCAAGGAGCATTTCAATTCTGATTACGTTATCATTGATAATCTGTGACCACAAAATTTGATCGTCTTCACGAAATCATTCATCCGGAATACCCTATTAAGGATAGTTGGCCATGAAATCTAGATCTGTATAAATGATCACATAAAGAATTTGGAAAGAGATGAGTTGAGAAGCAAGTGATGACGATCGTGAATCGGTAAGAAATTATAAAGGATGCCGGTCAATGTGACTCGTACACTTGACCGTGCGAGGGCGCGGTGACCCTCACCTGGGCGGAAGAAAGGAAGCCCAGTTAGGGCAGCGGCCGCCTAGTGCGCGGGTCTAGGATCCCAGTCCTCTTTCGGTTTTTACGCGAGCTCGCAGTGTTTTTACGCCTCGTTGGGATCCAGACTTTAGACCAGTTCCGCTGACCCTCTGTTTTAGGATACCCAGGCGGGGGATCCTTGGTTTTCAGTTTTACGTACGAGCTCGGTTGCCCGTTACCGGTCGGGCTGTTTTTCTAGAGTGACTTTTCCGGGAAGTCTTTCTCACCCGTCTCAGTGGCGTAGTTGGGGAGTAGACCTATCCCTCTATTGGACCGGCCTTCCAACTAGAGGGCGAGACAGAAGAGCCATTTGCAGGCTTCTTCACCGCTTGAGTTTTCTTTCGCCAACAGACGGCGATTCTACATCCAGATCATTCGTATCTACATCTATATCTACATCATTGAGAGTACATCGGAAAGAGTTACAGTGAAGGTTTGGAGGAAATCACAATTAAAATTGAGCTGATTAGAAGTGACTTTAATCTGATTCAAAAACCCTATAAGTTAGTGGACGTGTTGGGAACTTAGTTAGGATGCATTACACAACACCGCATGCCTACGGAGGCCCCCCAACCCTAAGGTACTTTAAAATACCTTAGAGTCATAGTGTGAGGTTACACACAGACCAAGACCACAGACTATCCACTAACGTAGAAGGAGTAAATAGAATTAAGGATCAAATTCATCATCATCATATCAGTCCATTATCGAAAACCATGACATGATCTTAATGACAAGAAAGTAGCCATCAAGTTCCGCAACATGATCTCCAAGACCCAAAATCATGATCTTAAAACACAGGAAATCATTATATGTTAGGGTTTGTCATCGAAACTTTATATAATTATATATATATATATGGGAAGAATGGGAAAAAGGGGAGAACAAATGAATTTAATACCAAACAGTTGAAAACCCTTTTTCTTATGCAAGTAGATGTAAATTATACTTGTTCCACCTTTCTACTTGCTCTCTTTTGCACATTAAATTACTTGTTATTTATTTTAAACTACGGATTTGTATTCACGTTTGTGACTCCTTTTCTTCCTTGCACGCATGGCAGGAAAGGAGTCTATTGTTCAGCAGCTATACAGGGTTCCAGAAGACAAGGTCTATACTAGACGGTATGTGGTTTAAGTTACAATTTTTAGTTCAATTGATATTGTAAAATGCTTCTTCTCTTCAGACAAATTTTTGGGATATTGTATGTACAGACAGACATTGTACATGTTGTAAAATCATATGAAATTAATGAAATAAGATTTTGGTGCTATTTGTCTCTTTTAGCTTGTGGTTATGAATGTCAATTTGAATGTCAGATGCCAATGATTGCAACAACAATAGAAAAAAAAATTTCCCCATAAATTTATGCTTAAATGGAATGTTGTGAATTGTGTCGTAAACGGGTACCCGGATCCTAAGGGGTATGACAACGACCGTGACCTAGCAGGAGCCCCCTCGATCGGGGCGACGATGCAAGAAAAGAAGGGTTCCCACGATGGGAACCCTATTCCCGATTCCACAATTTTAAAAAATAAAGGTTTTGTTGATATTAAGATGGGCTAAAAAAATGAGATGGGCCAGAATAAAAAGAAGGGGGGATCTAGCGAAAAAAGTAGGATAAGCTGTAAAAAAAAAAGTTTTAGAAAAAGGTGTGACGGCTTATAAAAAATTAAAGAAAAGCTTCAAGAAATTATGTGAGAATATTCATGTTTAGCCCCATGTTATTATCTTCTCCCAACGTGGTCGATGTTTGTCATTCCGACCAGTATGGGAGACGTGGGAATATATGTAGAGTCACAGGTCCATTCAGATGTCAGACTCTCCAGACCATCCAGTTTCCAGACTCTACAGATGATTCGTTATTCAGACTCGACATTCAGATATTTTCTTAGTTTGCGGTTCGATGTGCACATGTGTGTCGTCATTTGTCGTGGTCCCCATCATTCTTGTTGTTTCGGCCAGAGTTTTCATGTAAGCCATAGGGACTCCAGAGTAGAGGACCATTCCCTATGCCATGCGGGCAAGGGTTTTCATGTGGTATCATAGGGACTCCAGAGTAGAGTACCATTCTCTGTGCCAGATGGTAGAGACCCAGTTCTCCGACGAGGAGACTCTTATACTCCATTCTCCAGCGATCGTGGACTTCAACAAGGATTGCACTCCACGACCTTTCAGTTCAGCCCTTTTCAGAGATGGAGCAGTTATCCACATGTTGTGGCGGGCCAGAGTACTCCGACGAGGAGACTCATTTCCAGTTGCAGTGACTCTGACACGCACAGTATAGAGCGCATGCTCTCCGACGAGGAGATTCAGTCGACTCACACTCCGGCCCGTTGTCCCCCTCACTTGCACGACTTGAGAAGCAACATCCTCGACAACAGCTGACAGTTGTACGCGCTGAGTTGATATTGTCTGTAGTGTCATGAATTGTGAGTTGAGTTTCTTTCTGTTTGTCCAAGCTGAGCATTGCATGCTCCAGCTTGAGGGGGAGTGTTAGAGTATTTGGTTGTATGCCTCTTATGTTGTAGATGGATAAATGGATACTTCCAGGATCCATTTACCCCATCCATGTGTTTAGTCTCACATCTACTACTGGTGGGACTTGGAGGCTATATAAGGAGCCCCGGGCCTCTTGTATCCATTGAGAGAAAGTGCAATGCATACATCAGTCCTTTGAGGCGTTCTCCCGTAGTTTCATTCCGCTCCTTAGGGAGTAGGGTTCCACGTAAAAATCTTTGTTTTCTTCCATGTTTTATCGTTCTGTTATATGCCCTGTTTATCATTCCGCTTCCGCATTGCTATTTTCTAGCAATTTTTGTCCATATTTGTGTATATATCATTGTTGTGGATCTACATTGTGTTGAGGAGTGAGCACTAATTTCGAGTACCTCATGCTGTGAGGAAACTTATACAACACTTGCATGATCCGATTTGTTGAACTCCGAAAGCTTCACAAGATCGAACATTGAGTATTCATTTGAGATCATTATTTCTTGCTCTTCTCATTTTTGATATTTATCTATTGTGCTTGTTTATTTATTTTATGCTTTTATTTTCTTTTATTTTGCTCATATTTTTCGTAATTGTGATCTGACACGTTTTTTGTTTCTCTCTTTCTTGCGAGGGTCTGACGAGCGAAGACGGCATTCCTAGGAGCACCGGACTAATGAGCGAAGCAGAGGCGACTCGTTTCTTCACCGAGCAGCATGAGAGCGTAAGAGAGGAGCTCAAGATTTGGAGGACTACTTGAGCAGTCCTTTTTTATTTTATTTTAGTATGTATTTCATTTTCATTTTTGTATAAATTTGTAATAATTGTCGATGCTGTCCCTTTTCTATTTTTCCTTGGACATTAGATACTTCGTGGTTGCGGGGTGTTTCACCAAGTGCCGGTGCACTTGGGGACCTCACCGATTTTCGTTTTCTTCGTTTTTATTTTTATTTGTTTTCTCGTGGTTTTTTTGTGCCTGAGCACTTAGATGTAGCTTCTATTATCTTAGCTGAGACAGGTAACCGATTAGGTCCACATCCATTAAATAAGAATATTTGTTCCTATAACTTAGTTTGTAGGATTGGACTAGTCAAATAGATGGTTCTTGCGTGCAGATAGAAGTTATTGCTTAGGACGTTTCTAATGCATCATTTAGGTAGTTTATTTTCCGTCTTTATTTTTATGCGAGGATCATTTTACATGTAGACTGCTGGAGCAAGGTACACATTTCTTTAACTCATGCATGCATCATTGATTTCCGTCGCATCAGCTTTTTCGACTTCCTCTCTTGGTTTTTCTCACTTAGGAAATAAATGATTTGGAAAAATTGTTAGATCATTTATTTGAAAAAAAAAATCAAAAACGGTGATAACCAATAAAAAAGGACTACTAAATCAAGCAAAACGTAATTGACATATCATTTATTATTTTGGAGAGAGTAACCCCCTGATTTTTTGCAGGTACTTACCTCCAAACAGAGTGGGTGAGGACGTGACCTTAATGGTTAAAGCCCAAATCCTTGAACTTGTGCCCTATGCTCATGTACATATCTCTGTGGTGTACGGTTGAGATGCAAGCACTTGCCTAAGACGTTAGAAAATCGTTTTGGTATACTCATCTTCTTATCTCCCTTTGGACCTGATATAGACCTCGGCAACCCAGGTAGATGGTTCCATTGATTGGGGAGGTTTGAGGATGTATGATGGGCGATAGAGGCGACTTACCCTGTGTGTTTGATAGTAAGCAACTTTTTGTATATTCACTAAACTAAAATTGAAAAGATAATTGATCAAACTTTCACGATCTTCACTTGTGTTCAGTTGGTGAATCAGGGGTTTGTATTGTATTTGATTGCTAGTGTTAGAAATCCCTCTGTGCACTTCACGCCTTCATTTCATTTTTTTCTTCTTGTTTGACTTATGTTCTCGCATCTTGCCTCTTGACCATCGAAGATGACAAATTGAAGTATTTTATGCTCGAACTTTACGATATTATCTTTACACACTACACTTCGTACATTTTCACCTATTCGGGATGACTCTCTTCCCAAAATCACTTCTTTTTCTACATCTCTAATTCTATCGCCAATAATCCCTTGTTCGAGATTGACCCTGATTTCAAGCTATCATTTGATACTCCTGATTTCTGAGGACTGATCGAGTGCCATGTACATTTTCAGAGCGAGATTCAGACTTTGAGGACTCGATGGCACCACCGAAGGGAAAGGGTCCACTTACTGAGCAACATGAGATCAACAGTACGATGTTGGCATCGATTCATGCCATCCAGGCCCAGCTTACTAAGTAGGCCAACATCCAGGTCGATCTTCATGACATGATCTTAGAGCTCGGACAGGACAGAGGAAGAGGAGAGAGGAGGATAGACAAATGAGAGGAGGTGGGATGTGGGAGCCGATCATGAGCAGCCGAGAGTGGAGCTGGAGATTACGCAGGACACACGATGATATGGATACAGATACCTACGGTTCATGGGCATTTCGAGTTGAAGCCCACTATTCTTCCTTTGATCCGGATATTCGATGGACACATTCACGGGGAGCCTTATATTCATATCCAGCAGTTTGATCGCATTTGTAGTATGATCCACTACCCTAAACATCATGTTAGAGGTAGTGAAGTTGAGAGTGGAGCCGAAGCGTACCATGCACAGGACACACGTTGACATGGATACAAATACCAGCGGTTCATGGGCAGTTGAAGCCTACTATTCTTCCTTTGCTCCCGATATTCTTTGGACACACATTCACGAGGAGCCTTATATTCACCTCCAACAGTTTAATAATCACATTTGTAGCATGATCTACTACCCTAACATCCTGCTAGAGGTAGTGAAGATGATCGTCTTTCCGTTCAATCTCATGGATAGGGTGCTTTATTGAATTAATCATTTGGGAAAGGTCGTCACATCTTGGGAAGAGTTCAGGCTTGCTTTTCTTAGCAAGTATTATCCACTTGGACGCCTCAACCAGATGCGATCATTGATAGCTAACTTCTCCTAGTTGTCCCATGAGCCTATTCACGAGACGTGGGAAAGAATCAAAGATTTAATGGAGAAGTGCCCCCATCATGGTATTCCAAAGATAAGTTTAGTTCAGAACTTCTTTGGGGGTTAATCTTAGAGAATCATAGATTGGTGGATATCGTTTGTGGGGTTCACATTTCAACAAGGATGAGGATGTCCTATATCATGATATCCCACTAGACGCAGCTCTTTCTTCTTCATGTGCTTTCTAGAAGTACACTCTTCCTTTTTCTGCTTCAGCACCCCACAAGGTCGTCGACATGACGACATCTCATGATGTGGACAGGGTGGATAGTGTCGATTTGACCATTATTGGGAATCACCTATCCAAAGTTGATATAATAGAGAAGTGATCACAAGAGCTAGACAAATTACAAATGATCGAACAAAGGACGAAGCAGTTGGACAAACTGGATGAGATCACCTGTCATCTGGAGCTTCTTGTTAGTACCATCAACTCATGCTAGAGCCAGAGTACCGCATCCGATACACCAACAGTGAAGAAGTTGAGTTTGTCTACTTCTTCAGCACCGCAGAGTACCGAAGGTCCCTCTTCTATTGTTCAATACGTTTAATACATGCAGACGTCGGATCATGTCCCGCGGCACTCTCCTCTGTCATATCTTATGACGTACTATCCTGAGCGCCAGTACATTCCCGATCAGTTCTCTCCACCTCCACCTCAGAGGTGAATGATATTTGGTTTGACCGAGAGCGCAACCAGCCTCGTCCATCAGGGCGGGGTCAGTTTAGTTCCCAATCGAGTCAGAGGCCCGTTCGCTATCATCAGGGGAGGTAGACTACCGCTCCAGCTCCAGCCAGCTTCACAGCCTCACCAGTTTTCGTCTCCACCACAGTCCAGACTTGGCGACATGGATACCAGCAGCGGATACAGCCTGCCTATTCTTACCAGTCACACTATCAGCAACAACCTTCATATTCTGGGAAGTTTTACTCACATCCTCCTCCTTTTATCAGCAACAGTATTCTGGGTACTAGCCTCCGCCCTACCAAACTTGACAGTCTATTGTTGAGCACCCTAAGGTACATTCAATGAACCCAACCTAAGATCAACTTGCTTTTTTGATGAAGATTATGTCCGATCTGACTCAAAGGCTTGACGACCTGACCATGACGAAGACTCTTATTCCAGCACAGGTCAAAGCCAATCCCAACAATTTTAGACGCAAGGAGCATGTATCCGATGATCCATCCACACTCAAGATGGGTATGGCCTTTGATTTTACATGTTTATCTGATGTCATTTCTCTTAGGAGAGGTAGGAGATTGCAGTCGCCTGCGTATCCAGAGTTGGGATTGGGGGATCGAGCTTATGAGAGAGCTACATCGACATCATCTTCTTCACCAACAGAGCAGCGATCCAGAGTTGCAGTTCCACATCTTGGAGGATCATCACCTTCTTTACTTTCTTCTCCACCACCACCACCACCTTTAGAGAATAAAGCAAGATGTAGTGTCGAGTCAACTTTGAAGAAGAATACACCTGTCACAAAATCTTCTTCAGCAACAGCATACAGAGCAGCCCGCACTATTTTTCCTTTTGTTTCTTCTTCTATACCTTTGGATGATATCGTACAGCTTGTTTCTGATCATACTATTATACACGCTAATTTTGATATGAATAAGAGAAACGAGGAGTTTGATGTTTCTTCAGATTCCGGTCCATTTCCATTTGTATTGAATAAAAGAAAATTTCAAAAAATCAAAATAATACTATCTTATCTTGGAGTGGTAGAGATCTTACATAACATCTTTTTAGAGATATCGCTCCTCAAGGCCATGGAGTACATGCTTGCAATTAGAAATGGAATGAAATAAGCATGTTCTGGGAAGCATCATCCCAACTAGAACAGACGTCAGAGAACATAGAAGCATATCTTGATCATGGCCACAGTTCATGCTATTGGCGACCTCCCGTTGAAAAAGAAAGATAAGGGAGCACCTCACATCCATTGTTTGATATTTGATCAGGAGTTCGATCGTACTCTACTCTATTACGGATCCTCGATCAAGCTGATGCCATCCTCGCTACTCATTGAGTTCGGGTCAAGGCTTCTTAGATCAACCATGATGATCCTTCAGTTTGTTGATAGGTCGATCAAGAGGCCGAGGGGCATTCTCAAGGATGTTAGGACGTTATTATAACAGTGCTAGGCATGAGCTTCTCGGTGGAGTTTGTCGTCATGGATATGGACATGCTTGCACCGTTTCTCCACACCCTGATCATACTTGGTCGACCATTCCTTCGAACGGCAGAAGCGGTAGTTGATTATGGTATTGGAGAGACCACCTTACAGTAATAAGGTGAAGATTGAGATGATCTCAGATCCAAGGCCTTCACAGCCACTACCAGCAGATGCGAGAGAGCCAAGTACACCAGATTCTGAGGACTGTGATTTTCTAGTTGAGATTCGAGATACAGATCCATTTACTGATTTCATGGATACCCAAGAGTTTCTTTCTCAGAAGGAACCCCTGGAAAGCACAATCATCTTTAGCTCCTTTATTGATGATTCTGAGTTGTTAGTTGATGGACGTTTGAGCTGTTTTCTGAGGATCAGTCTGAGTTCCTTTTGGAGGTACATTTTGAGATTCCTGAGACACACTATTATGATATTACTGCATCTGAGATATCTGAGCCATATGCAGATTTTCTCGAGATACATGCTGATGAGATACATTCTACTTAGTGTTGAGATATATGAGCCTTTTGTTGATGAGATTACGAAGATCTTTGAGTGACCTGATGAGCTATCCTTGTCTGAGCATAGTGCATTCCTTGTAGATCTATCTGATACATTTCCATGTTAAGTCTACAATATCCACGTTGGACATTTTTCGAGTCTGCAGTTCGATGTGCACATGCATGTCATTATTTGTCATGGTCCTCATCATTCTTGTTGTTTCGGCCAGAGTTTTCATGTGAGCCGTAGGGATTCCAGAGTAGAGGACCATTCCTATGACATGTGGGCAAGGGTTTTCATGTGGTATCATAGTACTCCGGAGTAGAGTACCATTCTTTGTGCCAGATGGGAGAGACCCAGTTCTCCGATGAGGAGACTCTCATACTCCATTCTCCAGTGACCGTGGACTCTGACGAGGATTGCACTTCACATCCTTTTAGTTCGGCCCTTTTCAGAGATGGAGTCGTTGTCCACATGTTGTGGTGGGCTAGAGTACTCTGACGAGGAGACTCATTTCCAGTTACAGTGACTCTGACAGGCGCAGTAGAGCGCATGCTCTCCAACGAGGAGATTCAGTCGACTCACACTCCAGCCCGTTCGCCCTCCTCACTTGCACGAGATAAGAAGCAACATCCTCGACAACAACCGACAGTTGTGTGTGTTGAGTTGATATTGTCTGTAGTGTCATGTATTGTGAGTTGAGTTTCTTTGTGTTTGTCCAAGCTGAGCATTGCATGCTCCAACTTGACAGCTTGAATGTTAGAGTATTTGGTTGTGCACCTCTTATGTTGTAGATGGATAAATGGATACCTCCAGGATCCATTTACCTCATCCATGTGTTTAGTCCCACATCTACCAGTGGTGGGACTTAGAGGCTCTACGGAGGCTATATAAGGAGCCCCAGATCTCCTATATCCATTGAGAGAAAGTGCAATGCATACATCAGTCCTTTGAGGCATTCTCCCGTAGTTTCATCCCGCTCCTTAGGGAGTAGGGTTACATGTAAAAATCTTTGTTTTCTTCCATATTTTATCATTCTGTTATATGCTATGCTTATCATTCTGCTTCCACATTTTTATTTTCAAACAATTTTTGCCCATATTTGTGTATATATCATCGTTGTGGATCTACATTATGTTGAGGAGTGAGCACTCATTTCGAGTACCTCATGCTGTGAGGAAACTTATACAACACTAGCAGGATCCGATTTGTTGAATATTGAAAGCTCCACAAGATCGAACTTTGAGTATTCATTTAAGATCATTATTTCTTGCTATTCTCATTTTTGATATTTGTCCATTATGCTTGTTTATTTATTTTATGCTTTTTTTCTTTTATTTTGCTCATATTTTTCGTAACTGTGATCTGACACATTTTTTGATTCTCTCTTTCTTGCGAGGGTCCGACGAGCGAAGGCAGCATTTCTAGGAGCGCCGGAGCAATGAGCGAAGCAGAGGCGACTCGTTTCTTCACCGAGCAGCATGAGAGCATAGGAGAGGAGCAGAAGATTTGGAGGACTTCTTGAGCATTTCTTTTTTGTTTTATTCTAGTCTTTTATTTCATTTCCATTTTTGTATACATTTGTAATAATTGTTGATGCTAACGCTTTTCTCTTTTTCCTTGGACATTAGATACTTCGTGGTTGCGGGGTGTTTCGCCAAGTGCCGGTGCACTTGGGGACCACACCGGTTTTTGTTTTCTTCGCTTTTATTTTTATTTGTTTTTTTGTGGTTTTTTTTTGTGCTTGAGCACTTAGACGTAGGTTCTATCATCTTATCTGAGATAGGTGATGTAACACCCCGTAATTTTCGGATTTTTCTGAAGCTTTAAAACCTATTCAATATTATACTCAAAAGAAGCGTCTCGTCGCAAGCTTTCCAACGAGCCAAAAACGCGAAATTCCGAGTCCGGATGTGGGAGATATGCCTGTTTTAGTGAAGAGGGGGTCATGGTTTTGAGGGAATTAAGGGTTACGGGTTTTGGTTAGTTAATTCGAATTAGGGTTGTTTTAGGGTTTCTAAAACTAATGTTTTAATCCCCAACTATATAAAGACCCACACCCTTCATCTCCCCTCATTCCTACTCCTTTTCCAAACCCTAATCCATCCTTTCTTCCTCCCCAAGTCATTCTCTTATCTCTTTTTCCATCTCCTTCTTCAGAGAATCAAGGAGAGAACGGTGTCACCACCGTTATCAAAAGCTCTCGAAGCCACGTAGCTTCGCGACAAGAAGAAGACGAGGAGGGCCATCGCAAGGGAAAGTCAATCCTCTCATCGGATTCGTGATCGGGCGATCGAGCACGTGGATCAAAGACGTGCACGAGTATAGGTAACGGATCTCTGACTTTCTCCTCTTTATTTCGTGTATCTTGCGATGATGGAGTTTGTTGATTATGGGGTTTGATGCTTCGATTTCGATCCTTCCCCGGGATCTCCTCTTGTTGTTGGTCTTCTTTGATCCCATCTATCAAATCAGTTATTGCGGTTTTGGATTGAGATATACCATGATGGTTTGACTTGGCGCACTATACATATCTACGTATATTACGAAATTTTTTTATCGCACGTTACGAATCTGGAAGCAACATCAAGATCTAGAAGGGTGGTATATTATTTATTAGATTTAGGCACGAGACATGGTTCTGCAATTGTTGTTAATACCTTTTTAGCTTAGGGTCTTTTTCTTAATCACAGATAAACTCATATTATGTGATTTGCTTTCTGTTTAGAGTGTGCGTGTACAATAAAACCGGGTTGGATTTCGTTAATCAATTACGTGAGTTGTTTTTTTTTATCTTGGGAGATGTTAATTGTTCTTGCGTAGAGATATTTTTGGGCAGACTACTTTTGATTGTTATTGGAATATCAATATGGTTCCAAGGCCTAAATGATGGCAAATCATGCTTGTTGCATCACAAGTTATTAATGTTAATTAGTTGTGTTCTATGAGCATGCCGTGGGTATCATAGGGTATGGTTTTTGGAATGGTGATTTATCAATGGATATCAAAAATTCGTTATCATATACATAGAGTTATATGTGTCTACATGCATTGAGATATTATTCAGCATTGAGTTTTAATCAGCCCACAAAGATGGAGGCTTTGGGTGGAAGAGAAATCGTATGACCTGCATCTGTTTTTGAATAATAGGATATAAGAAATTTTTTTAAGCCATGGAATATTTCCTTGTGCAGTCTTTAATCAACCGTAATTACTTTTATATAGTGTTGTATTATATAATTGTAACACTACTCCCAATGAAGGTGACGAGTTATATTCAGTGACTGGTTACATGGTTTTTGGATTTGTATCAAACACAGAAAAAAAAGATTAGATAATGACATATGTGCATGTCATAATATAACGTAAGGTCTAAGGTGTTTCAGAGTACTCCTACCTCCGTTATAATAATCGAGGCTTACTTGACGGATATAATGTTCAGGACTGTGCTAGGGCAGGATAGGCTACTTGAGAGTACGCCTCGAATCGAATATTAACGGCATGAGAAGTAACCGGAGGGTCCTTGTATTAATGAGTTGGTTTTGTTAAGTTTTTTTTAGAGATAACTTTTGCTTAATGTATAATAACTCATGTAGAGATAAATGATAAATACTACAAGGTGGGTGCACACCCTTGTAGTCCGGCTGAGCCGACAGTGAGTCATCCCCACTCGAGGGGCATCACAGAGTGGGGTGGTGGTAGGTACTCTGGTGGAATTGAGGTGGATGCACGCGTGCATCGCACATACGGATCCGTTTTGTTGCACTTTTTAAGGAGCGAGCGAGACTCCTCCGGCAGACTCGATTGACAGGGTTGAGACTCATTGAACATATATGCCTGTCTCGAGTGTCAGAGTACTATCAACTAGACTAGCTGAAGGATCGCGTTTGCACACAGGTTTTGGGTTGCACTTTAAATGAAGTGTTGCAGACTTCGTTTCTAGTGTAATCTTTCTCCTTTGACGGGCGAGTCCGGGATAAGTAAATGAAAATATGAACATAGATATGTCAAAGAATTGGTTTGATTGTGTATGTATTAAAGGCCTAGAATATAAGTGATTGTATAATGCTAGATGCTTTTAGATTGTTCTCTTCTAAACTTGTTAAGCTACTGCATTTGCATTGCCTACCTATACTCTCTCTTGATTTATAAGTTATTTTATCCTTACTGAGTCAGTTGACTCATGAGTTACATTCTTTGGAAATCCAACAGGAAGTGTAGAGCAGGAGACAGAGGCTCATATCTTTGGTGGTGCATCTACAGGACGTGGTTAAGGTTGAGGACTAGTTTCTTAGTAGTTGTTGCTATCTTTCATTTCCAAGTATTTTTTATGTAATAAAGAGACTCTGAGGATTTATTGCTATTCCTATGTGGACTTTTGTTATCAATGCAAACTTAGATTTTCCTTCCTATGTTTTTTTTTGTATAAATGGTATATCATGCAGGTTGTTTATGACTGTTGTTGGGTAATAATGTGAATGGGTGTTGAGATGCGCTCCCGTCGAGGTGGGGCGTTACATTTGGTATCAAAGCCCAATTACCCCATCAGTCATAGACAACTGTATGGTAGGAGAAATACCATTGTACATTAGACAAGTAGTCTGCTGACTACTGTCAAAAAAAAAATGATCAAGGTTGACAAATGACCTCTTCTCTTGAATCTAATCACAATTCTTTTTTTTATTTATTTCTACTCATGCAGATCATGCCGCCTCGTAGGGATCAGACTGCGCAGCAATTGGCTGCGATGATGGCGATGCTGCAGGATGTACAACAGAGACAGCTTATGCTCGAGGAGCGATTGTCGAGATCTACGTCCGAAGGGGGGTCTGGAATGGGTGGGGGAGACGGTGATCCACCACCGCCTCCACCTCCTCCTCCTCCCCCCTCGCCGCTGCCACCGCGACAAGAGGACATATTTTCAAAATATCGCAAGGAGAAGGTTCCGGAGTTTCTGGGCAATACAAGCCCAGATGTGGCAGAGAGGTGGCTGAAGCGTGTGGAAAAGGTATTTCGCACCATACATGTACCGGATGAGGAGAAGGTTACCCTTGCCACTTACTCCTTAGCAGGCTATGCTGAGGAATGGTGGAGTTCTATGGAGCCGCAGATTACAACGCCAGTTACTTGGGAGAAATTCACTGAGGCGTTCCGGGAACATTTCTATCCGGAATACTGGCTAGAGCAGCGCCGCGTGGAGTTCACACTACTCGAGCAAGGGAACAAGACTGTGACTGCTTATCTAAACAGGTTCACGGAGTTGCTGAAGTATGCTGCTAGCACTGTGCCGACTGAGGCTGACAAAGCATTCAAGTTCTTTCGGGGTCTCCGTAAGGAAATTCGCGAGAGACTAGTACCCCTTAGATTGGTTACTATGAAGGAAGTGGTTGATGCTGCATCACGAGTAGAAGAGGACTTGCGTGAAGGCAGGTCAGTGCAAACCAGGCAAGGAGGATCGAGCTATTATGGGAAGACTGCTCGTAATGACCGTTCGACAGCACGAGGAGGACAACATACCCACCCCTACCAGCATGGCATGTCTACCAGGTCCGCGCATGGAGGAGCTCCTACCTTGGGGCAAGCACTTTCCGATCCATCACGACCAGCACATCCTATGGTGAACAGCATAACCGATGCACGTGTTTGCTACCGATGCAACCAAGAGGGGCACATCAGGTCCAACTGTCCGTTGGGAGCTTCACAGATGCGAGGTACTGTACGAGGGGGACGTCCACAGCACCAGGGACGTGGTTCTACCTCTCGTGGTGGCAGGGGACATCCCAACCAGACTCGGGGCACGACAGGTTCCAGTGGGCCACGAAGAGAAAGACAACTCCATGCCATCACCGATGGGCAAGCACATGCTTCGGGATCAGTAGTACGAGGTATGATTTCAGTAGGCGACTTTATAGCTCATGCTCTTTTTGATTCGGGTGCATCTCATTCCTTCGTATCATGGAGTTTTGCGGATACCTTAGGCCGAGAGCCTACTGTGGTTTCAGACCCTTATCTTATTAAGGGACCTGGAGGTCAGGTGTTTGTTGTTCATCGGGTGTTTCCTGATTGTCCGGTCTATATTGGAGGTTATATGCTCGAGGCCTACCTGCTGCTTATTCAGATGGAGGATTTTGATGTTATTCTCGGCATGGACTGGCTTGAGAATCACCACGCATGTTTAGACTGTTTCCAAAAACAGATTATTTTCAGGATTCCTGAGCTACAAGAATTCATATTTGATGGAAGCATCTCGTCAAGAGGGGTAACCTGCATATCAGCATTGCAAGCTCATCGCATGCTATCTCAAGGGTGTGAAGGATTTATTGCTCACGTCATTGGGAATCAAACTCACATGGAAGGAATAGAGGATGTTGAAATAGTAAAGAACTTTCCGGATGTATTTCCTGCAGATTTGCCTGGGCTTCCCCCACCTCGTGAGGTGGAGTTTGAGATTTCTATCATTCCAGGAACTCAACCAGTATCCATGACACCATACCGGATGGCACCAGCTGAGCTGAAGGAACTCAAGGTGCAGTTACAAGAACTGCTGGAGAAGGGTTTCATACGCCCTAGTACATCTCCATGGGGAGCGCCTGTCCTTTTTGTTAAGAAGAAGGATGGATCTATGCGCATGTGTATAGATTATCGACAGTTGAATAAAGTAACAATCAAGAATCGTTACCCTTTGCCGCGCATTGACGATCTCTTTGATCAGCTACAAGGGTCGTCCATCTTCTCCAAGATTGATCTGCGGTCTGGTTATCACCAACTACGTATTCGGGATGTGGACATACCAAAGTCTGCCTTCAGAACCAGATATGGTCACTATGAGTTCTTGGTGATGCCCTTTGGCTTAACAAATGCCCCAGCAGCATTCATGGACATGATGAATCGGGTGTTTCAACCTTTCCTTGACAGCTTTGTTGTAGTTTTCATTGACGATGTCCTCATATACTCTCGAGATGAGAAGGAACATCGCACTCACTTACAAACAGTGTTGGAGACCTTACGGAGGCACAAGCTTTATGCAAAGTTTAGTAAGTGTGAGTTTTGTCTTCAAGAAGTATCATTCTTAGGTCATGTTATCTCAGGTGCAGGAGTGTCGGTGGATCCGGCAAAAATCGAAGCAGTCCTTAGTTGGGAACGACCGAAGAATGTGTCTGAGATCCGAAGCTTTCTTGGCTTAGCCGGTTACTACAGGCGGTTTGTGAAGGGATTTTCTCAGATTGCCCTTCCCCTCACCCAGCTAACCAAGAAAGAGATGCCATATGCTTGGTCAGAAGAATGTGAGAATAGCTTCCAGACTCTAAAGGAAAGGCTCACTACAGCTCCCATCTTGACAATTCCGTCGGGCCCAGACGGATTCACGGTTTACACCGATGCATCAAAGGAGGGTCTGGGTGCGGTTTTGATGCAACATGGTAAGGTTGTTGCATATGGATCTAGACAGTTGAAGCCCCATGAGAAAAATTACCCAACTCATGATATGGAACTGGCAGCAGTTATCTTTGCTCTTAAAATGTGGAGACATTATCTTTATGGTGTTGCTTTCGAAATCTTCACAGATCACAAGAGTCTCAAGCATCTTTTTGATCAGAAGGAGCTCAATATGAGGCAAAGGAGATGGCTGGAGCTGTTAAAGGATTACGAGTGCACCATCTCTTACCATCCTGGTAAGGCGAACGTGGTTGCTGATGCCCTTAGTCGTAGGCCTCCTTCAAGTGAATCTCGTCCTCAGCTTAAAGCATGGGATCTTCTTGCAGCTTTCAGTGATTGGCATCCATTTCAGAGTAGTCGAGAGACTGTCATAGTTCCATCCCCTTCTCGTCCAGAGTTAGTTGAGCGAATCATCCAAGGGCAACAGGAAGACCTGAGTATGCAGAGACTCAAGGAGAAGGCTATCGCAGGAACCTTAGTTGGCTTTTCTTATCAAGATGGTGTGCTACGAAATGGGAATCGATTGTGTGTTCCAACAGATGTACAATTGAGGGAAGAGATCATGCGTGAGGCACATAGTTCACGTTTGTCGATACATCCTGGTGTCACAAAGATGTATAAGGATTTGAAAAAGAATTTTTGGTGGAAGCAAATGAGAAGGGATGTGGCCAAGTTTGTGGCAAAATGCCTGACGTGTCAGCAAATTAAGGCTGAGCATAAGAGGCCACCTGGACTTTTGCAATCCCTTCCTATTCCTGAGTGGAAGTGGGAGGGTATATCTATGGATTTTGTGACGGGTCTTCCTAAGACCACTAGTAGTCATGATGCCATCTGGGTCGTGGTTGATAGGCTTACTAAGTCAGCACATTTCATACCTGTGAGTATGGCATGCACTCCCTTACAGCTTGCAGTGGTCTTTATTAAGGAGATTGTCAAACTTCATGGGCTGCCTAAGCAGATTGTATCTGATCGTGATCCAAGGTTCACCTCTCACTACTGGAGGGAATTCATGAGTTCTTTAGAAGTACAACTATGCCTCAGTTCTGCTTACCATCCACAGACCGACGGACAATCCGAGAGGACGATTCAGACGCTAGAGGATCTTCTACGAGCATGTGTGCTGGAGTGGAAAGGGTCGTGGAAGGATCATTTGCCGTTAGCAGAGTTTACGTATAATAACAGTTACCATGCCAGCATAGGCATGGCTCCTTTTGAAGCGTTGTACGGAAGGCGGTGCTCTACACCTCTGAGTTGGCAGGAGATTGGACATAACCTTCTACATAAGGTAGAATATTTGGAGGAGACTGCTAAGGCAATCAAGATAGCACGGAAGAAATTGCTTACTGCACAGAGTAGGCAAAAGAGCTATAGCGATAGGCGACGCACTGATCTTAGCTTTGAAGTTGGAGATTTTGTCTTCTTGAGAGTTTCTCCCACAAAGGGAGTTCAACGATTTGGAGTGAAGGGAAAGTTAGCACCCCGGTTTGTCAGACCGTTCGAGATTCTCGACAAGATTGGTAAAGTTGCGTACAGGATTGCTCTTCCTCCTCACCTTGCTGGTGTGCATGATGTTTTTCATATCTCCAACTTGAGAAAATATGTGCATGATCCATCGCATGTGATTAGTTATGATGATCTTCATGTGGATACTAATCTGAGTTATCCGGAGGAACCAGTTCGGATCATCGACCGTTCAGTGAAGAAGTTAAGGCACAAGGAGATACCTTTGGTGAAGATCCTTTGGCAACGACACAACTCCGAGGAGGCCACCTGGGAACCTGAGGCGGATATGCGACGGGACTACCCATACCTTTTTGAAGGTAATTTATAAGCTACTTTCATCCTTTTTAAGGTTGTTATCTTTTACTCGATAGGATTCAACCTTTTAAGGTTGTTATATTACACCTTTTACATCCTAAGTCTCGGGGACGAGACTGTTTTTAAGGTTGTTATGATGTAACACCCCGTAATTTTCGGATTTTTCTGAAGCTTTAAAACCTATTCAATATTATACTCAAAAGAAGCGTCTCGTCGCAAGCTTTCCAATGAGCCCAAAAACGCGAAATTCCGAGTCCGGATGTGGGAGATATGCCTGTTTTAGTGAAGAGGGGGTCATGGTTTTTGAGGGAATTAAGGGTTACGGGTTTTGGTTAGTTAATTTCGAATTAGGGTTGTTTTAGGGTTTCTAAAACTAATGTTTTAATCCCCAACTATATAAAGACCCACACCCTTCATCTCCCCTCATTCCTACTCCTTTTCCAAACCCTAATCCATCCTTTCTTCCTCCCCAAGTCATTCTCTTATCTCTTTTTCCATCTCCTTCTTCAGAGAATCAAGGAGAGAACGGTGTCACCACCGTTATCAAAAGCTCTCGAAGCCACGTAGCTTCGCGACAAGAAGAAGACGAGGAGGGCCATCGCAAGGGAAAGTCAATCCTCTCATCGGATTCGTGATCGGGCGATCGAGCACGTGGATCAAAGACGTGCACGAGTATAGGTAACGGATCTCTGACTTTCTCCTCTTTATTTCGTGTATCTTGCGATGATGGAGTTTGTTGATTATGGGGTTTGATGCTTCGATTTCGATCCTTCCCCGGGATCTCCTCTTGCTGTTGGTCTTCTTTGATCCCATCTATCAAATCAGTTATTGCGGTTTTGGATTGAGATATACCATGATGGTTTGACTTGGCGCACTATACATATCTACGTATATTACGAAATTTTTTTATCGCACGTTACGAATCTGGAAGCAACATCAAGATCTAGAAGGGTGGATATTATTTATTAGATTTAGGCACGAGACATGGTTCTGCAATTGTTGTTAATACCTTTTTAGCTTAGGGTCTTTTTCTTAATCACAGATAAACTCATATTATGTGATTTGCTTTCTGTTTAGAGTGTGCGTGTACAATAAAACCGGGTTGGATTTCGTTAATCAATTACGTGAGTTGTTTTTTTTTATCTTGGGAGATGTTAATTGTTCTTGCGTAGAGATATTTTTGGGCAGACTACTTTTGATTGTTATTGGAATATCAATATGGTTCCAAGGCCTAAATGATGGCAAATCATGCTTGTTGCATCACAAGTTATTAATGTTAATTAGTTGTGTTCTATGAGCATGCCGTGGGTATCATAGGGTATGGTTTTTGGAATGGTGATTTATCAATGGATATCAAAAATTCGTTATCATATACATAGAGTTATATGTGTCTACATGCATTGAGATATTATTCAGCATTGAGTTTTAATCAGCCCACAAAGATGGAGGCTTTGGGTGGAAGAGAAATCGTATGACCTGCATCTGTTTTTGAATAATAGGATATAAGAAATTTTTTTAAGCCATGGAATATTTCCTTGTGCAGTCTTTAATCAACCGTAATTACTTTTATATAGTGTTGTATTATATAATTGTAACACTACTCCCAATGAAGGTGACGAGTTATATTCAGTGACTGGTTACATGGTTTTTGGATTTGTATCAAACACAGAAAAAAAAGATTAGATAATGACATATGTGCATGTCATAATATAACGTAAGGTCTAAGGTGTTTCAGAGTACTCCTACCTCCGTTATAATAATCGAGGCTTACTTGACGGATATAATGTTCAGGACTGTGCTAGGGCAGGATAGGCTACTTGAGAGTACACCTCGAATCGAATATTAACGGCATGAGAAGTAACCGGAGGGTCCTTGTATTAATGAGTTGGTTTTGTTAAGTTTTTTTTAGAGATAACTTTTGCTTAATGTATAATAACTCATGTAGAGATAAATGATAAATACTACAAGGTGGGTGCACACCCTTGTAGTCCGGCTGAGCCGACAGTGAGTCATCCCCACTCGAGGGGCATCACAGAGTGGGGTGGTGGTAGGTACTCTGGTGGAATTGAGGTGGATGCACGCGTGCATCGCACATACGGATCCGTTTTGTTGCACTTTTTAAGGAGCGAGCGAGACTCCTCCGGCAGACTCGATTGACAGGGTTGAGACTCATTGAACATATATGCCTGTCTCGAGTGTCAGAGTACTATCAACTAGACTAGCTGAAGGATCGCGTTTGCACACAGGTTTTGGGTTGCACTTTAAATGAAGTGTTGCAGACTTCGTTTCTAGTGTAATCTTTCTCCTTTGACGGGCGAGTCCGGGATAAGTAAATGAAAATATGAACATAGATATGTCAAAGAATTGGTTTGATTGTGTATGTATTAAAGGCCTAGAATATAAGTGATTGTATAATGCTAGATGCTTTTAGATTGTTCTCTTCTAAACTTGTTAAGCTACTGCATTTGCATTGCCTACCTATACTCTCTCTTGATTTATAAGTTATTTTATCCTTACTGAGTCAGTTGACTCATGAGTTACATTCTTTGGAAATCCAACAGGAAGTGTAGAGCAGGAGACAGAGGCTCATATCTTTGGTGGTGCATCTGCAGGACGTGGTTAAGGTTGAGGACTAGTTTCTTAGTAGTTGTTGCTATCTTTCATTTCCAAGTATTTTTTTATGTAATAAAGAGACTCTGAGGATTTATTGCTATTCCTATGTGGACTTTTGTTATCAATGCAAACTTAGATTTTCCTTCCTATGTTTTTTTTTGTATAAATGGTATATCATGCAGGTTGTTTATGACTGTTGTTGGGTAATAATGTGAATGGGTGTTGAGATGCGCTCCCGTCGAGGTGGGGCGTTACAGGTAACCGATTAGGTCCACATCCATTAAATAAGAATATATGTTCCTATAACTTAGTTTGTAGGATTGGACTAGTCAAATAATTGGTTCTTACCTGCTAATAGAAGTTATTTCTTAGGACGTTTCTTGTGCATCATTTAGGTAGTTTATTTTCCGTCTTTATTTTTATGCGAGGATCATTTTACATGTAGACTGCTGGAGCAAGGTACACATTTCTTTAACTCATGCATGCATCATTGATTTCCGTCGCATCAGCTTTTTCGACTTCCTCTCTTGATTTTTCTCACTTAGGAAATAAAGGATTTGGAAAAAAATTATTAGATCATTTATTTGAAAAAGATTCAAAAACGGTGATAACCAATAAAAAAAGGACTACTAAATCAAGCAAAACGTAATTGACATGTCATTCATTGTTTTGGAGAGAGTAACCCCTTGATTTTTTGTAGGTACTTCAAACAGAGTGGGTGAGGACGTGACCTTAATGGTTAAAGCCCAATTCTTGGACTTGTGCCCTATGCTTATGTACATATCTCTGTGGTGTACGGTTGAGATGCAAGCACTTGCCTAAGACGTTAGAAAATCGTTTTCATATACTCATCTTCTTATCTCCCTTTGGACTTGATATAGAACTCGTCAACCCGGGCCGATGGTTCCATTGATTGGGGAGGTTTGAGGACGTATGATGGGCGATAGAGGTGACTTACCCTGTGAGTTTGATAGTAAGCAACTTTTTGTATATTCACTAAACTAAAATTGAAAATATAATTGATCAAACTTTTACGGTCTTCACTTGTGTTCAGTTGGTGAATCAAGGGGTTGTATTGTGTTTGATTGCTAGTGTTAGAGATCCCTCTGTGCACTTCACGCCTTCATTTCGTTTTTTCTTCTTGTTTGACTTATGTTCTCGCATCTTGCCTCTTGACCATCGAAGATGACAAATTGAAGTATTTTATGCTCGAACTTTATGAGATTATCTTTGCATACTCCACTTCGTACATTTTCACTTTTTCGGGATGACTCTCTTCCCAAAATCACATCTTTTTCTACATCTCCACTTCTATCGCCAATAAATCCCTTGTTTGAGATTGACCCTAATTTCAAGCTATCATTTGATAATCCTTATTTTCTGAGGAAGTCTTGCACATTTTCAGAGAGAGATTCAGACTTTGAGGACTCGATGACACTACCGAAGGGAAAGGGTCCACTTATTGAGCAGCATGAGATCAACAGTACGATGTTGGCATCCATTCAGGCCATCCAGGCCCAGCTTACTGAGCAGGTCAACATCCAGGTCGGTCTTCGTGACATGATCTTAGAGCTGGGACTGGACAGAGGAAGAGGAGAGAGGAGGATAGACAAATGAGAGAAGGTGGGAACGTTGGAGCCGATCATGAGCAGTCGAGAGTGGAGCCGGAGCCTACGCAGGACACACGATGATATGGATACAGATATCTACGGTTCATGGGCATTTCGAGCTAAAGCCCACTATTCTTCCTTTGATCCCGATATTCCATGGACACATTCACGAGAAGCCTTATATTCACCTCCAGCAGTTTGATCACATTTATAGTACGATCCACTACCCTAACATCCTGTTAGAGGTAGTGAAGCTGAGAGTGGAGCCGAAGCCTACCGGGCACAGGACATGCGATGACATGGATACAGATACTAGCGGTTCATGGGCAGTTCAAGCCTACTATTCTTCCTTTGCTCCCGATATTCTATGGACACATTCATGAGGAGCCTTATATTCACCTCCAGCAGTTTGATCGCATTTGTATCACGATCTATTACCCTAACATCCCGCTAGAAGTAGTGAAGATGACCGTATTTCCATTAAGTCTCATGGATAGGGTGCTTTATTGAATTAATCATTTGCGAAAGGTCGTCACATCTTGGGAAGAGTTGATGCTTGCTTTTCTTAGCAACCAGATGCGATCATTGATAGCTAACTTCTCCTAGTTGTCCCATGAGCCTATTCACGAGACGTGAGAAAGATTCAAAGATTTGATGGAGAAGAGCCTCCATCATAATATTCCAAAGATAAGTTTAGTTCAGAACTTCTTTGGGGGTTAATGTTAGAGAATCATAGATTTGTGGATACCGCTTGTGGGGGTTCACATTTCAACAAGGATGAGGATGCCTTATATCATATTTTTAAGGAGATGGCAGAGAGCTTCGCAACTCTTTCTTTTTCTGCTTCAACATCCCACAAGGTCGTCAACATGACGTCATCTCATGATGTGGACAGGGTGGATAGTGCCGATTTGACCATTATTGGGAATTACCTATCCAAATTTGATATAATAGAGAAGTGATCACAAGAGCTAGACAAATTACAAATGATCGAACAAAGGACGAAACAGCTGGACAAACTGGATGAGATCACCTATCATCCAGAGCTTCTTGTTAGTACCATCAGCTCATGCTAGAGCCAGAGCACCGCATCCGATACACCTGCAGTGGAGAAGTCGAGTTTGTCTACTTCTTCAGCACCGCAGAGTACCAAAGGTCCCTCTTCTACTGTTCAACACATTTACTACATGCAGACGCCGGATCATGTCCCGCAGCAGTCTCCTCTGTCATATCTTCTGACGTACTATCCCGAGTACTAGTACATTCTCGATCAGTTCTCACCACCTCCACCTCAGAGGTGAATGATATTTGGTTTGACCGAGAGCGCAACCAGCCCCGTCCATCAGGGCAGGGTCAATCTAGTTCCCAATCGAGTCAGAGGCCCATTCACTATCATCAGGGGAGGTAGACTACCGCTCCAGCTCCATCCAGCTTCACAGCCTCACCAGTTTTCGTGTCCACCACAGTCCAGACTTAAAGACATGGATACCAGCAACCGATGCAGCCTGACTATTCTTACCAATCAAACTATCAGCAACAACCTTCATATTCTGGGCAGTTTTACTCACATCATCCTCCTTATTATCAGCAACAGTATTCTGGGTACTAGCCTCCGCACTACCAGACTTGACAGTCTATTATTGAGCACCTCGAGGTACATTGAATGAACCCAACCCAAGATCAGCTTGCTTTGTTGATGAGGAATATGTTTGATCTGACTCAAAGGCTTGATGACCTGACCACGATGATGACTCTTATTCCAGCACAGGTCGAAGCCGATCCCAACAATTTTAGACGCAAGGAGCAGGTATCCCATGATCCATCCACACCCAAGACGGGTATGGCCTTTGATTTTACATGTTTATCTGATGTCATTTCTCTTAGGAGCGATAGGAGATTGTAGTCGCCTGCACATCCAGAGTTGGGATTGGGGGATCGAGCTTATGAGAGAGCTACATCGACATCATCTTCTTCACCAGCTGAGCAGTGATCCAGAGTTGCAGTTCCACATCTTGGAGGATCATCACCTTCTTTACTTTCTTCTCCACCACCACCACCACCACCTTTAGAGAATAAAGCAAGATGCAGTGTCGAGTCAACTTCGAGGAAGAACACACCCGTCACAGAATCTTCTTCAGCACCAGCATACATAGCAGCCCGCACTATTTTTCCTTTTGTTTCTTCTTCTATACCTTTAGATGATATTGTACAGTCTGTTTCTGATCATACTATTATACACGTTGATTCTGGTATGAATAAGAGAAACAAGTTGTTTGATGTTTCTTCAGATTCTGGTCCATTTCCGTCTGCATTGAATACAAGAAAAATTCAAAAAATCAAAATAACACTATCTTATCTTGGAGTGGTAGAGATCTTACAGAATATCTTTTTAGAGATACCGCTCCTCAAGGCCATGGAGTACATGTCCGCAATTAAAAATGGAATGAAAGAAGCATGTCCTGGGAAGTATCAACCCAAGTAGAACAGACGTCCGAGAACATAGAAGCATATCTTGATCATGGCCATAGTTCATGCCATTGACAACCTCCCGTCGAAAAAGAAAGATAAGGGAGCACGTCACATCCGTTGTTTGATATTTGATCAGGAGTACGACCGTACTCTACTCTATTGCAGATCCTCGATTAATCTGATGCCATCCTCGCTACTCACTGAGTTCGGGTCGAGGCTTCTTAGATCAGCCAGGATGATCCTTCAGTTTATTGATAGGTCGATCAAGAGGTTGAGGGGCATTCTCAAGGATGTTAGGACGTTATTGTAGCAGTGCTAGGCATGAGCTTCCCGGTTGATTTTTTCGTCATGGATATGGACATGCCTGCACCGTTACTCCACACCCCGATCATACTTGTAGAGGTTTACGTTATGTCATGATGTACTGTTACGTATTTCTTATTTATCTCATGTACGTCTATGTAATTTACCCAAGGGTTTTCTCTATATATAAGAGACCCTAGGGCTCTATGGAATAACACACAAGAGCATTATTGACTCTGACATGGTATCAGAGCCAAAACCTTAATATAGGGTTTTACTCCACCCCTCCTCTCTTCGGCCGCCGCCCCCAGCCTCCGCCACCCCCACCCTTCCGCCCCCAGCCCGCCGCCCCCAGCCTCCCGCCGAGGCCCCCGCCTCCCGCTGAGGCCCCCGCCTCCCGCCGAGGCTCCAGCCTCCCGCCGCCGTTCTCAACAACCTCTGTGTTGTGCTACAGGATTGGTCGCTTTCCGAACTTGCTGTCAAGAATGTTTTCTGGTACGTTGACCTGCAGGAGGAAGTTTATACGCAACAATCATCGAGGTTTACTACTGAAGGGGAATATCAAAAGATATTCTTTTTAGGCCAAAATGGGGGAAACACACAAATGTATCTACCCCACTAATTGAAAAATTAGAAAATGATACAGTACAAGAGCCAAGACTCGAGGAGAGTCTTCGCATGATGAATAACATTCTCAATATAAAAACATTCAGAGTAGACAACAACTCTATTACGAGCAAACGAAAGTGCCTAAATAACCACGATCAGCTTGATTTTATTTGTATTCGATGGAAGCAGAAGTTTAGAAGGGACTCCAGAAAGAGGGTTGGCCACTGCAACCCATCCACCTAGTCTCCATTGCTAACCACCTTTATAGCCTTTACACAATCGAAGAAAAGGTAGTCAGTCGACTCCAACTCTACGTCACAAAACATGAAGGAGCTCTCCCCAGAGTGAAAAATATGTGACCATCTATCTCTATTGAGGATTTTATCATGTCTCAAAAGCAAGGGGAACACTTTGATACGAGATGGGATTTTCAAGTCCTAAATCATACTACAGTCTCTAATCAACTCCTCATGTAGTGGCTCAATTCTACTATATAAAAGCTTATAAGTCTTCCGCACAGAGAAATCTCCCCCTCTCCAAACACAATGATCTCTGTCGGTGGTTGATCCATCATCTGACTCTGAGACTCCATGAGACCAACGAAGTCCTAGTAGCATCGCTATGAGAAGTACGTAGAGAAATTCAACATCCATACCCCATTGCCCAAATATCAGAAACCCATGAATTCTTATCCATAGCTAATGCATAAAGCTGCGGGAAACGATAAGCTAAAGTCCCATCCTCTGTCCAATTATCATTCCAAAAAGAAAAGTAGCATCCGTCCCCCAACTTTGGCCAAAAAAAAGATGCAACTCGGGCAGGATCGCATGCACGCCCTTTAAAAATGCTGACTCACACCAAGGGTACTAAATCTCGCAAAATTTCACAGAAATTTTGGTTTCGATGAACTCGCTATATCGAAACCAACACACTTATCGATTTCTCGAATTTCGATCGAAATCTCACGAAATATCGCCGATATTTCAGGTCATCTCGCCATCTTGCCGAAAAAATCGAATCTTGTATTAAAAAATCCATATTTTGTCAAGATAGACCGAAATGTCGATCGAAATTTGCCCATTTCGACAGACACTTGGATGTTTTGGTTCTCAAGGTTCTCCAAGTTCTTATTTAACCCTTTTCTTCAAGGAAAACAAAAATTGATCAAATCTTTATCAATTTCTTCAATCTTTTTAGGGTTTTTGTTCCTACGATATTGTTCTCTCTTGGTGTGGTGCTCTTTTTTGAGAGATTTTGAATATGTAGCTTGATTTTTGGAGATCAAAATTAGAGATTTTGTGTTTTAATGCACAATAATGATGCATTATGAATGTTTTTACTCGGATCTCATGTATAGCATGCGGTAAAGCGTAGCTTTGAAAATAATTTGTGAGGTCTATGGAAGAGAAAATTGGGCCTTTGTGTTTTAATGTGGAATCATGATGAGTTCTTCAAGGATAAACTTGGATCTTATTTTGGATGTAGAAAACATGTTTCGAATTTTTTTAGTAAATGAAATTTTAAAATTAAGTAATTTCATACATCAAACCTCAGATCTATGCGTTATTTTACATATTTTGTCTCTCTTAGGTGATTTTTCTCGAAAATGGTCCAATAATTGTTAGATCTAAGACCCTAACGTATAGATGTAAGGTGTTTTTTTGTGAAAATCTGAATATTAAGAGTATACTTTCAATTTCAAACACCAAGATTTTACGACTTTGTGAATATTAGGTATTAGAAAAATTAAAATATATTAATTCTGAAAATTTAAACATAAAATAATTAGCTAATTGTTAATTGTTCGCATCGTATGGCTTATGAATGATTGTTCTTCAATTTTCACGTAGGTTTCGGTGATCATCATAATGGCACATTCCGGATCAGGATCTGACAGTTCCGAGGATCAGAGGGGGGATTTCAGTGGGGACAGTAGTTGGAGGTATGCCTCCGCTCCTGATGGCAAAAATGAAAAACCACAATGTATTTTCTGTGGGAAGAAGTTGGGAGGAGGGGGGGATCACGAGGATGAAGCAACATCTTGTTGGCAACAACAAAAATGTTTCCAAGTGCATATATTGTACCAAAGATGTGAGCGACAAGGTGAAGGCCAGCTTGGACGGGAAGAAGGATAGGGAAACATAGAGTGTAAGGAGCGATGAACAATTTAAAGAGTTCATGTTTGAGAAAGAATTTAATGTCCTCTCAGATTCAGACGACGATGATTTTGTCTACTCCACTGACATTCAGACTACAACGGAGAGAAGAGCATATATGAGGGCAACGAAAGAATCAATGAGGAGCGAGTTCGAGAGGAGAGAACTCGATGGTGCACGAGGCAACTTCTATGGTGTAGGTGGTAGTAGGAGTGGTTCTGGATGTGCACCAGTACCAACACCTACTAAAAAACACAAGGGGAAGGGAATTGGGCCCTTCTTGTCGAGGAGCGAATCCATGCAATAAAAATCAAGCAAGGATCCGAGGCAGAAGACGGTGAAGGGCATGTTCAACACTGCACGGGAGAGGGAGGGAAAGGCCATCAACAAGCTCTTCTTTGGGGAGAGCATTCCTGCCAATGTTGTTGAAGGGCCATTTCTCCAACATGTCATTGATGAGATCACTGCAGCAGGAACGTGAGTGAAGGCTCCCATATCCTACGAGATAATGAACAAATATCTTGGGATGGTGAATGAGATGAATGATTACATCGCCGAGCTGAGGAGGAGATGATTAGAGTATGGGGTGACGTTGATGTGCAATGGGTGGACGAGCTACACAAGGAAGCAGATCATCAACTTCCATGTTTACTGCGATGGAAAGACAGTTTTTTTTAAATCTGTTTCATGTGAAGGGCCACAAGTACCTGTTAAAGTTGGTGAAGGACATCATCAAAGATGTTGGGAAAGAGAACATTATCCATATTGTCACGAATAATGGCGGCAACTTCAAAAAAGTAGGTGAAACAAGAATAAAGTCTAGTACCTACAACATTTTTTTGGACACCGTGTGTTACACACTGTATGATTTAATTCTAAAGGACTTCAGCAAGAGGAAGCTCGTTTCAAGGGTGGTGGAGCAAGTACGGACGATCACCACATTCATTTATTACCATTCCAAAGTATTGTGTTGATGAGGCGAACGTGCAATGGTGAGTTGGTGAGGCCTGACATCACCCACTTTGCAACCATTTTTACAGCATTGCAAAGCCTAGAACAACACAAGATAGGATTGAAAACCATGTGTTACCAAGGTGAACGGTTTGAGATACCAGAAGCTCAGGCTGAAGGAGGACGGGAAGTGGAGACATTGATCAATGATCTCTATTTTTGGGATGACGTGACTCGAGTCACGAAGATCATGGATCTGGTTGTTTCTGCATTGCGGATCGTAGACGACGGGAGTGATCTACGAGGTAATGCACTGCATGAGAGAGAAGGTCTGAGAAGCAGTTGGAAAAGGATTCAAAGCATGGTTGGACATCATAGACGAGCGGTGGTCCAAGATACTCTCATATCCTCTTCATAAGGCCGGTATGTAATGTAATAACCTAATTTATATTTATTTTTTATATCATTTTAGAATCTAAGAATTGTGCTTGTTTGTGTCCAGCTTATTACTTCAATCCTAAGTACCAGTATAAGAATAGTCTTGATACAAATGCTGACCTTCTAGCAACTGTACAAATTGTGGTGGAGAAGCTCGTCAATGACGAGAAGACACAGACCTTGTGCATGAATGAGGTAATCTTGATTTGGAGCTAGATTGAGGCTGACAAAATATTCTTTAAGAGTATTATGTAACAATTTATGACTTCAACCTATGTGCAAGTGAAGTATTTCAGGGATGCCTTGGGTTCGGTAGAATTACTACGATAAATGGACAGGGAAGTACTCTTCCTGGTAAGTACGAAGACAAACAAGTGCATTGAATATGTAGTGATGTATTACTACTATTGATTTATCTCCACTTGAATTTTTCACAATCAAATGATGGTTACTGTACGAGATGGAGGCTCCCCACTTACGAAATGCGGCAATGAAAGTGTTGTCTCAAATCACATCTGCTGGTGGCTGTGAGAGCAACTAAATAACAATAAACTTGATCCATTCGAAGAGACAAAATTATGTTGGGAGAACATAGACGGAATTATGTGCACTACAGCTTGAGGTTGAAGATGAAACATGCAAGGGAGGGTCAGGACAAAGAGGACTACACAGACCATATTGATCTTGCATACATTTTCAAGATTCACGATGACGATGCTGATGAAGATGTTCTCCAGAGGTGGATGGATTCCAATGCGCTCCTATGCTCGATCAACCGGGTGGAAGGACAAATGAGAATATAAGCAGGAAATGGGAGCACATGTAGGTGACTATCTGGCTAGATTCGGGCGGATTACAGACCCTCTAGGAGGGTTGGAGGCTGAGGTTGATGCAGTTGTTGATGAAATTCTCTCCACTGGCTCCGAATCGAAATCCAAGTCAAAGGATGACAATGGAGATGACGATGATGATGATGACAATGGGGTGGTTGTGAACCACAAGACATAAGATTCGAGGAAAGGCTCCACGCAGGGCATGATATATGAGCGATAGAGGAACACACATGGGCAGTTTGTTCCAAGTCCGAATCTGGGACCTATGGATTACGAGTACGGTCGTGGCCATCGTCCAACCGATAGCTACATGGATGATTTGATATCATCTATAGGTTCCTTGAGCTGCATGGACATTAACTGCCCATATCATGGATGAACACCAAGTCCCTTGGGCGGATATGGATCGTCGCACGATGACAGATCATTTGACGTCTTCCTGGAATTCTTTCATGCTCCTCCAGGACCTCCTCCTCAAGCGTATGCACCTCCATGATATTCATATTAGTTACAATCGGTATGGGGGATACAGAGCTACAACGGTGAGAACTACCAAGGTAGCCAACATGAGCAGAGCCATGGCAGCTTCTTTGGCGGTGATAGTTATGGTTTCTTCCCTGGGTACACACCAGTGCCTCCTCCTCCTTCGTAGAGATCTCCCACTCCGTCGTCGTCGTCCCGAAGATCTCAAGCTAGTACTTCACAGCCTCGTCGTGCCACTCGTGATACCGGATCTAGTGCTGCTTATCCTCTCTTGGGATACTCATAGCTATCGATGACCACAAATACATGCAATATGTGATGGATTACAAGGCCATATACTCGTACATGACATGGGAGAACTACTGCGAGTTCATTGAATCTGTGATGCGTTATGAGAGACAACACGGGAGGGGGGGTGATTCATATCCACCACGGAACTCTTGATTCTGAACCGAACACATCACCAGGTAATATATTTTAATCTTTTATAGCATTAATCATTAATGTGCATGTTCTTATTTAGTCTACGTGAATATACGTCTGTTCACTTATTGTAAGATTGTTACTCTGTTATTAAGTATTAAGTATTAACAACGATATGTTCGATATAGTGTGTGACATACCGTCATAGTCATAGATGATAAGATGATCGATATGTATGCAATAATCCTATAAGTGTATATCTATTATTTCATAGTTTGAAGTACTCAGATTAATTCCATTTGCAATATCTAACATATTGTATGATATGATCGATATGGCCGATATGACTGTTATGTACAATATAAGGGGTATAGATGGACAATATGTGTGAATAATTGTGTATTTATAAATTATTTATAGTTCTAATAACTTATAAGATCTTAAGTTACAATAAAATTGAAAATAATGGTGTTTTGAGCCAGAGACGGAGTCAGAACATTTTTGAAGAGGGGGCATGAGGGTTTCAAAAAATATGTCTATCAATTAAAGTACAATCATATTTATTATATAACAATAATTGTTATGGACAAATTATATTTATAGTTTTTACGTACATTTTTCATCAATTTTGAACTTATTCATTATATAACAATAGTAAATTTTGAACTTATTTTTAATCAACTATATCTTTTTATTCAATTTTACATAGATTGGTATCATGTATGTTCCACAATGTCGGGATTTTTTTTTAATGATATTTATATCTTTTTTAAAATAAGTTATATTCAAGTATTTCAATTATTTTAAATTCAATATATGGATTTTGATTAATTACAATATAAACTATACTTGTTCCGAATCTGTATCAAATCAAAAATATAAAATACTAATTCTATACTTTCTTTATCAATAATAAGAAATATTAATGTCTATGAAGAAAAATACGCAGATCAAGAATATATGTGCATTTAACCACTTTACTTGATACTAAATAAGACCAATGAATAATATACGAGACTTGACAATAAATGATTTTTAAGAAAAAATCAATTTTTTTGATTGCGAATTAGACCCCGTATCTGTATAAGTGATAATGAGATTGGATGGAAGATTGATTCATTCTATAATTCGATTCTAAAAAATAGATAACCAATAAGATTAGGGTAGGGATCTATTATAAACTGATTGATTGAAGAAATTATCCAATATAAGTTGATTTGAGGTAAAATCCATTATTATTTGTAGGAATTTTATGTTAAGAGGCATATTATCTATTGGTAAAAATTACTGAACTTTTTCAAAAGAAATTAGGGGTATGTACGAGTTTTACACTCAAAAAATCCAAATGAAGCATTAAAATTTGGAAATATTATGATTACTTTTACCTTAAAAATCTATAGAAAAAAACTATATACAATCCCAAAATTTAGGGGGTGGGGGTGGGGGGCACTTGCCCCTCCTTGCCCCCCCTTAAATCCGTCCTTGTTTTGAGCCATTTCTGACATTTCCTTTGACACCCCTCGGATCCGGGTACCCGTTTACAACACATTCGCGGTATTACATTTACAAATTACAAAAGATCGCACATATGAAAATACATGAAAATTTTTCGCACTTTGCCATGACATTCAAATCAATATTTACAACCATAGAACAGTAGGAAGATGTGCCACCAAATTTCCATTCATTAATTTCCATATATATAAACATATACAAAAGAGGTTGACAGATTCATACATGTATTCCATCTTATACAGAAGAGAAGAAAAGCATTTTACTTCATAAACTAAAAAAATATGACAAAAGTAACTGTATCGTCTTGAATAGCAGTGGATATCTGCAATCATCAAACAACTACTGAGTTGCAAGTTGCTTGCCTGCCACACATGAAAGGTACAAGAGATGTCAGCGAGCGTTGGTACTTTCCAAAAACTTATTAAATAAGCAGACATTTAAGGTGGTTGTAAAAGAAACAAGTAGTGATGCATAAACAACTAAAATTTTACAACTACTTATTATGAAAAGGGTTTTCAAGCTGAGGGAATGGCACGTCGATGTTGCTCCTCTACAAGAAACTAAACTGGAGGCATGTGATGAGGCGTGTTGGTGAGGTGTGGGAGGGGCTCGGCTCTCAAAACATGTCACATGTGATGTGATCTGTAGGGTGGGAGTGATTTCCTCGGTTGTAAGATGTTGCTTTGGATAAAGCGGCTATGGTTGCGGATAGTTAGTCTCCATTACCAGGGTCGACGAGGTATGGCTTCCCAGATTTACCGTGTCATTGTCGGAGGCATGTTTGGGTGAGCTGGGACATCTGTTAGAGGTTTTGGAAGGAATCAAGGGGTCTGTCAATGGTAAAGACTGATGGAGGTGGTTCGGCCCGCACTCCGTCAGGTTTGTTTACCAACCTTTGGTGAGCGAT
This sequence comes from Ottelia alismoides, assembly GCA_037367405.1. NCBI lineage: Eukaryota > Viridiplantae > Streptophyta > Magnoliopsida > Alismatales > Hydrocharitaceae > Ottelia > Ottelia alismoides. The sequence goes on from JAZKJV010000596.1 coordinate 1,077,526, forward strand.
GCAAGGCCATTGGAGGAGAATTCGATTGAGGACAACAAGTGCATCTGGAAATTGAAGATATTGCTAAAGGTAAAGGTTTGCTTGGTTTCTTAGACACGAGAGGTTGATGACAAAGGATATTCGAGCATGCATTCTCCTCACTGATGACATTTTTTGTCTGATTTGCGAGGACAGGGTAGAAAGTATTAAACATCTTTTTTCCGGTGCTCGAAGGCAAGAAAAGTGTGAGGAAAATTTGGAATAACTAACTGGGGCGCGTCATCAGGGGAGCCTTTTTGGCATTCGTTGGATGCACCTTTCTATCTCACATGTAAGGAGCGGAGTCTGGCCTTCGAGGTATGCTGGGCCATATGGTTGTCCCGAAATGCACTGATTTTCAGATGATCAAGATACTAAGTAGATAATGTCGTCAGGGTGTCGCGTTCATTATGCAAGATTTGGGTCTATACATGTAAATAACTCTTTCGTTTTTTCTTACAGGAACTTCTAAATGAGTAACACAAGGTGCCCACCGATACGTTGTGGTCTCCCCTTTTTTCTTAAAAAAATGAATGGCCTAACCAACTCAGCACATTGCTCGATCGGGAGGCTAGGCGCACCAGACCCAGCTCACCTCCATCATCTAGGCTCTACTCTTCTGGAAATGGCATAGATGTAGCTCACTAAGGCTCTTATGATCTCCTTCCCCCCCTCCACACGAGAGTACCCCACAACCACCGCCCAGATAAAATTTCTTCTCTGCCTCCCACATGCGGCCGCATAGAAGAACTTAGTATTTGCATCCCCCTCCTTAATCCATCTCTCTCTGGATCTTTGTTTCCATTTCTTTGTTTTCATGTCCTCTATTGCTACCGTTTTTAGATGTCCTCTCTCCAATAGATCTTCAAATCCCTAGAGTCCTCCTTATTAAGTCTTTCAACCTCAACCTCAGCTCACACCATATTCTCTCTCTGCACATCCCTCATCTCCCTCCTATAGCTACTCAATCTATTCCTCATGCTAACAACTTCTGAACCAATCACGCAATTACCGACTCCTTCCACTCTACGCACCTCCAATGATCTGCGACAAGATCCTTGAAGCCATACTAAAGTAGCCAAGCCTGCTCAAAAGTTCAAAACATAATAAAGAGCACAAAACCGTCTCCTCACAGAAGTCCATGCGGGAGTAGTATGATCAGACCTGGATTTGGGGATAGATGAGGCATCACAGAGAGGAGACACCTGCATTACCTCACAAGACAACAAGAAACGATCAAGCCTGGACCGACAGCCAGAGCTTCTCCACATGTAATGAATGTTCATCGTGTCAAGCACCTCGAGTCACAAATCTATGATCAACTCCAAATAGGCATTAGAACCCAGGTTCTGCCTACTCCCCATGCCTGGTTTGTCAGAGGAGAAAATTGTGACACTAAAATCCCTGCCAACAATCCAACCGGCCTCTGGGAAAGTCTCCCCCACCCCGAGCAACTTAGCCTAAAGGTCTGTTAGGAGAGAATAATATGTTGGTACATACACATAAAACACAATCAACTTGGATCTCATACACTTGTCCATAAGCTCAACCAATTGTATAAACCTTACAATCTTCTCATGTACTAGTCTAAAGAAATCAACATTTGTCCATATGATAGTAGTTCTGCCTGCACTTCCAACATCATTAAGCATGGAGAAATTGAACATATGTTTCATCCCAAACGACATCGAAAGCAACTCATTCCACCCACTCATCTTTGTTTCTTGCAACATCACAATATCACCAAACCACTCCTTCAGAAGAGAACCAATAGAGCCTCTCTTCTTCGGATCCCACAAACCCCTCATGTTGCAGGAAATTATCCTCATTAAACAATCACTTTTTTTCTCGATGGATGCAATCATCCGATACCCTTGCCACAACAGTCTTCATCGATTCCCTGGTCGGATATGGATTATAGATCCAATTTCTCTGACCCAACCATTGTTGTAAAAATTCCCCGACTGGCCCGACTAGTAGGTCCGACTAGTCTAGTCGGTGGGGTCGCCTACCGAGTACTGACTAGTTCTGACTAAGACCAACTAATCGATCGATTTTTGCTTGGAGATACCATTTATTTTTTATTTTTTAAAGCAAACTTATTCTAATAAGCTTAATGTTTTATTTAAATTCAATTTCTTCTTTTGTTTCATTATGATAATATAAAAAAGTACAAATCTATGTAAGTATATCTGAATATACATATAAAAATGACTTATATATTTAAAATAATTAAAAAATTCAAAATTGATTAAAGCCTGACTAAATTCGATTAGTTGTCCGACTGCCGATTAATCCTTAGTCAGTGACCCAATCGACCGAGTACCGACTACCGCTTTTTGCAACCTTGGACCCAACAACATTCACGACAACACCTTTGACCTTCTTTCTTCTCGGTTTATCTTGTTTCAGCCGCTTCGAGCCACCTCCTAAGTTTGAGACATCTGCGATTCTTGTGAAGGAGGAACAATGATCGATCCTCCATCCACCAAAATGCTCCCCACTAGCATGGCATCACCAACACCCGAGTACCCTCCCTCCAAACCCCAAACCACCAATGCCAAGGCCCAAGGATTTACCCCCTACCTCCCCCCGAAGCATCACCTGGGAAGGGGACATTGGGCCAACCACCTATCGATACATTGCCATCATATCTATCAAAAGAGAAGCCGACGAGATCCTTCCCCCTAGAGGGAAGGATGCCACTTCTGCCATGGCAAAGACCCAAGCCATGGATCCTGTCGGATCCCGTAAATCTAAGCTTCTCACTCAGAACACGAGAGAGATCCGATTCCTCAAAATCACGAGCAAAGGGCAAAGGAAGAACCACGTCCGGTATCATCATAACTGGATTCATTGGAGAGAGCTCTATTCCTGAGTTTGCGATAAAACTAACAACTGGATCTGGGTCCAAGTAAAGGAGCACAGTTCCAGTCAGACTCGGAAAAGTGCAAGCTTCCCCAATCAAATCGACAAAAGGTCAGGAATGATAAACCCAAAGAGCTAAGCACTCGAATAGGCACATGCTCGCCCCTCTCTAGTCGTAGGACCCAAACCAAATCACTCCAAATCCCAAATGATACAGTCATCAATTCATCCTCCAGCATTCCAAATCCTTCGCCAAGAATCACGTCAATCAAAGCTCCTAGATGTTTCGCCTCCTCTTGCCATTTCAGCACCTCTGCAACCAGAGATTGACAATACGGCAACCTCCGTTCTGTTGCACTCGCTACTCTGCCCGACACCGCATCAAGATGTAAAGTCGAAGCATACGATAGAGGAGGGACTCCACCCAAACCTAGAAATCGACTTCCGAATCTTCATCAACAGCTGCAGTGATGTCCCTCCCTAGAGCCTAACGACAATCATCACCAATGATGCATTTGAGCATGGATGCACACCCTCAAAAAGCATCTCCATCACTTCCCCCACACCACCGAAGACTTCACTCAGCCTCCCTACCGACCTTGGCAAAAACGGGACCCCTCAGAGACAAGTTAGCACACTGCAACCCCAACTCCCCATCCACAAAGCGTGGCAACTTCCAATCTACCTGCCTTAGGGTCAAGCCACCTTCCAACAACAGATGTTCCTCTGCATTCGAGAGACCACGGACACAGAACTCCTCGCCCTCCATACCAACGTCACCCCCCTCCCCCCAAAAGCCTCCCAAAATAGTTCCTACCTCCTTACCAATCACCTCCATGACCCCATCAAATGCCCAACCAGAAAACTTCCATAAGACATCTTAAAAAAACTGGAGGTCGCTCCCCTCACAACCTATGTAAAAGAAAGGCATCCCACCTAATCTTGCCTCGCCCCCAGCACCTTCATCACCTACCCGAACCACGGTGCAACCCCCAACATCCTACCACGATCAAACAACAAACGGTTCGTCATCCCCATCATGGCTTCGGACAAGCCATGTGTCAATGGCCCCCACCTACGCATGCAAAGCAACTAACCTCTGTCAAGCACATATTCGCATGATGATCGAGCATACTGCAATGAAAACACTACGAACCATGATGAATCTTCCTCCACCGACCAACTACAAGCCATCCAAAGCCGATGCCATCGAACTCATTTGTTGAAGTCGCCATCTAGAGTCGTCACTATCAAACTCATTTGCTAAAGTCGCCATCTAGAATCTTCCTCCTGCGACCAACCACAACTAATCCAGAACCGCTGCTATCAAACTTTTTTTTGAAAGATCTATCAAACTTATTTAAGATCGCGATTCACAGTAAAAAATATAAGGGCATAGAAATAAATTTTGATTTGTCATCCTACATTTGTTGAAGTTCGTATGGACATGATATATTGTTAGAAAATCGGAAGCGGAAGCAATAACATGGATAAAATGATAAACAACGAAAAGAAGAACGCGGGATTTTACGTGGAACCCTACTCCGTGAGGAGCGGGATGAAACCACGGGAAAAGCCCTCAAAGGGGCATACTATGCATTGCTTTTTCTCAATGGATACAGGAGGTCTGGGGCTCCTTATATAGCCTCTCCAGAGCCTCCAAGTCCCACCACTGGACGATGTGGGACTAAACACTGGATGGGGTAAATGGATCTCCTCCAGGATCCATTTACCCTGCTACAACTCAATAGGCGCATACAACTTATGCTCCAACACTCCCCCTCAAGCTGGAGCATGCAATGCTCAGCTTGGACAAACAGACAGAAACTCAACTCAACGCTACAAGACACTACGGACAATATCAACCCAACGTGCACATTGCTGCAGTCGAGGACGTTGCTTCTCATGCCGTGTAGGTGAGGAGGACGAACGGGCTGGAGTGTGAGTCAACTGAAGACTCGGAATCTGACCATCGAGTCTGAAACTGCGCCTGAAGTCTCCTCGTCAGAGAACTGGGTCTCTCCCATCTGGCTCAGAGAATGGTGCACTGCTCTGGTGTACCTATGATACCACATGAAAACCCTTGCCCTAAGGGAATGGTCCTCTGCTCTGGAGTCCCTATGGCTCACATGAAAACTCTGGCCTGACAACAAGAAGAATGATGGGGACCTCTGACAATGATGGCAACTTATGCTCATCTGACAATGAAGACCGCATCCATGTGCGTGTCTGAAACTGGAGACTCGGAAACATCTGACGTCGAGTCTGATCACCAACTGTAGAGTCTGATCATCTGGCTGGTCTGGAGACTGATATCTGAATCTGAATTCTGGATCTAGACCTGTGACTCTACATATATACTCCCCCTTTCTCCCATACTTGTCGGAAAATAAACATCGACAAAGTTGGGAGAAGACAAGATAGAAGGGGAAAACATGAATAATTCTCGAAAAATTCCTTGCGGCTTTTCATCATTTTTTTAAGCCGTCGAATTTTTTTATGCCGTTACAATCTTTTTTTTTACGGCTTTTCTTGCAATTTTTCTGGCTATTCTCTCTCTTTTTTTTAATAGCCATCACGTTTTTTTCTTTTTTTCTTTTTTTTTTTACAGCCTTTCATTTTTTTTCTCAACAAGTCCCCCACCCTCCTTTTTTTTTACAGCAAGCCCCCCCTCCATTTTTTTATAATACTGACGGTCCACATTCCGGACGTTACTCAAATCTAGGGTTCCCCTCGGGAAACCCTTCTTCAAAAAAACACGCCGCCAAGGAGGGCGACCTGGACTTCGCAGATGGTGGGGGCGCCCTATCGTGCTGGGCGGCGGTGGAGTGCGAAATCGCACAGGCGGAGGCTAGCACTTCGGGCGGTAGGGCTTGCTGGTGACGACATGCGCCTCCTGCGCGTGGTCAAGATACGCCGGGGGGCCTCACGACTGGAGGCGCGAGGAGCTTCACGACTGGAGGCGCGGCTACGCCTGGACCTTGGAGGATATGGGGTGCGGCTCGGGGAGGCGCCGCCTGCAGAAGCGCCTGGAGAAGAGATGCGGCGCCGCCTTCCTGGGGAACAGGCGACTGGAGGGAATAGCGCCGCCGGGAGTCGAAGCACGCGAAGGGGAAGCTCGCCTGGTGCGGAGTATTGCGCGCCGCTTGCGTGCGGCTAGGGCTGCACTGGGAAGAGGAGGGTGCGCCTTGTGCGCGCGATGCGTCTGGGCTTGTGTTAGGGCTCGTGATGCCGCCTGGGCTCGTGCAGGAGGTTCGCACGCGTGCTCTGGGGTGCGAGGTCGCCGGAGTTGCGCGCCTGTGTGCGCGAGAGAAGGCTGTTGATGGCGCTTGGACCGAAGGGCTGCCGCCTGTGCCTGGGAAGGGCTTCGCACAAGGTGGGATCGCCCTGGGCGGCAAGGGCTGGAGGCGTGGCAGAGCTTCTGCCAGGGCTGGAGGGCTCGCGCCTGAACGCGCCTCCCCATGGAACGGATCTGGAAGAAAAATGCTACAGCATGGGACATCATATAGATATTCCAGAAATTAGGGTTTCAATCGAAACCCTAGAACTTGACTGAACTTGAAATCATGATCTTTATAAAGAAGATCTACAAGAACAAACACTAATCGAATCTTGAACAAATAAAAAACTTGAAATCCTCAAGATCGACCCGCTCTGATACCATGTTAGAAAATCGGAAGCGGAAGCAATAACATGGATAAAATGATAAACAACGAAAAGAAGAACGCGGGATTTTACGTGGAACCCTACTCCGTGAGGAGCGGGATGAAACCACGGGAGAAGCCCTCAAAGGGGCATACTATGCATTGCTTTTTCTCAATGGATACAGGAGGTCTGGGGCTCCTTATATAGCCTCTCCAGAGCCTCCAAGTCCCACCACTGGACGATGTGGGACTAAACACTGGATGGGGTAAATGGATCTCCTCCAGGATCCATTTACCCTGCTACAACTCAATAGGCGCATACAACTTATGCTCCAACAGAAAGGCTGTAAAAAAACATCCTAGTTACCTCCATAAAAAGTTAAGAAAAACAGGAATATCGGTTAATAAAGCTCAATCTTGTGTTATAAGAAACCATGTGCAAATATAAAAAACTCAAATGCAAGCATCTTCAGAGAGCCTTCCTCATTGGTACTTTTGTGTAACATCTGGATCCGAATAAACCCGAACCCGACCCGATTAGGGTCCGTTTGATCCAATAAAATTATCGATCATTATTAAAATACTTAAATCAATCAATTGATCATAAATCAAAAGTCGTTGGTCGTAATGGATCAAAAGTCGATTGCATCGTAAAGCGTGCCACGGAAAAGCCGCGATGCAAATTGAAAACCATAAAGCAAACCGAGACCACCCAAAAATCTGATTCGACGAAATAAGACCAACAGAATCGATCGTTTGTCAATCAGAGATCATTTGATATTTTTAAATCAAAAGATTTAGTCACTAACCAAAACCGTATCTCGAGAATTTCGGGCATTCATACCCAATTCAAAATAAATGAATATTATACTCATTTATCGTCATTCAGAGATGGTCAAAATGAGATATTACATATCGAAATCCGAGACTCGTGGCACGAATGCGGTTAATTTTGATATCTTAAAAAGTAAGAGAGAAATTGGGTTTTAAAATTTAATTAAAATAAATTTTGAGGATCTTCAAAAGATACAATCTTAATACTCCTCTTTGATGCCATGCACGCACAAATTCCCCACCTTTTGCTAATTTCTAAATATTATCACATTCTTACTTCCTGTGGGTTGGGATCAGAGCTAAAAAATCAGTATTTAACATAATATTATTTATCTAAATATGTCTTTGAATTATATGCTAAATTGTGCTCATCATATTCTGCAATCGACCAGCTTGATCTAGTGTATAATATGGGGCAAAATGTGAAACTATGTGATGATATATAGTCACAAACTTCCAGTGCCATTATATTAAGGAAATAGTTGTATACAACATCATGTTCCCTAATGATCGGAATATACTATATATGTACTGGTTGTTTCCTCCAGCTTTCTGTCGGATGATTGTTTTCTTATAATAATTAATAGGCCTAAATTTTAATGGATGGAAGAGAGTTAAAGTAATTATTAAGCAACAATAGTTAGTTAAATAGTTTATGTTGCAGCAAATCAGACTCTGTCAACAGGAAAATGGTCTAATTGCAGCTATTTGATAGGTGCTCATGATTACATGCATATCATCATTCTTTACCTAGTATATTGGTATTGGATTATGAATGTGGCTGGTATTGGAGTTGAGAAAATCACTTCTAATTCATTATGAAATAAATAATTTTAAAGCCAAAATGCCAGTGGCTAACTGTGTTTGAAGTTTCTTTAAAAGAAAAAGTTACTGGAGGTATGAGGGATCTCAATTTCAGATGTATTAACTGTTCCTACAGAGATTTGTGGATCAAGGCCTCAAATTTCAGCGAAATTCGGTCGAATTTCTATCGAATATCGATATCCAGTCGAAATCGAAATTCGACCGAAATAACCAAAATATGGGGCTCCTAGTACAAAAAATGACCGAAATGACGGTCGAAATTCCACCGAAATTCTGTTTTGATCGATACCGAAATGGTGACCGAAACCGACATTTAGGGCCTTGTTGTGGATTAGAAGTTCAATTATAGGGAAATATTCTTTGGTGTCTGGCATACAATTGTAAAAACTAATATTTAATTTTAATTTCTTAAGATAGCTTGAGAACCTGAGCTAATATGTTAGCCTGTGACCTATATGTTTCCCATGGAGTTTACAAATAACTATGAGTTGGGCTTATTCTTTTAAACATATTAACTCTTCTTCTTCAACAAATTGAAAATCTTCCCCAAGAGAGGAGACATGATCTAAACAAATTCAATCTTGTTTAAAAAATTCACTTGTGATTGTATATGCTTGTAGGTAAGCAGTTTCATGACGTGTTAGTTTATCTTCTAAGTATTGAAGTCTATTAATTATCCATTATTAATGTGGTTGTTGGGGATGGGTGAAGCCCATACTATAATTCGAATGGTTATGCATCTTTAATTTAGGCTTGTTCCGCAAATGTCCTAAGGAACTTCAAAGTGGGATTATCTATCTTGAAATTGATGTCATTAGTCACCATGATCTAGTGTATGTTCTTTCATAGGAATGAACTAAATATTAAATTTGGAACTATTCTTATTCTTTAAGGGAAGTATCCGAATTTCATGAAAAGTGAGGAGTGTTGATCTTCCTGTACAACCTACCTAATACCTCAAATTTAATTGATAAGATCTTGGGATCTACTATGGAGAGTGACTTATGTGACCTACATTACTTTGAAATCCTCAAGATATTTAATTTAATGTGAATCAGTAATGATAGACTTTTGCTAGTTAAGGTGCCCTTACACCTGATCGTTCGAGGGCGCGGTGACCCTCAACTAGGCAGAGGAAAGGAAGCCCAGTTAGGGCAGCGGCCGCTAAGTGCACGGGTCTAAGATCGCAATCCTCATTACGATTTTTACACGAGCTTGTAGTGTTTTTACGCCTCGTTGGGATCCCGACTTTTGGCCAGTTACGCTGACCCTCTCTTTTAGGGTACCTAGGCTGGGGGTCCCTCGTTTTAGTTTTCTCTACGATCTCGTTAGCCTATATCGGTCGGGCCAGTTTTTAGAGTGACTTTATGAAGAGTCTCTCTCACCCGACTCAATGGTGTAGTTTTGGAGTAGATCTATCCCTCTACTGGATCGTACTTCCATTTAGAGAGCGGGACAGAAGGGTATCTTAGGAGACTTCCTCACCGCTTGAGTTTTGGTTACTGTTCCACCAATAGATTGGCGTTGGCTACATCTGAATCCTCTATGGCTACATCTGAATCAATTACAGTTGAGTTTGGCTAAAAGATAAGATCGATTACAATTGGGTTTGGCTAGTGTTTAGATCAATCATAATTGAATTTGGCTAGAGTCAAGATCAATTACAACTGAGTTGACTACAATTGAGATTGGTACGGAATCATCATTTATCATAACCACCAATCATCGACAACTAATCGAATCTTAAAAACTACTACGAGTGACAGATAAGTTAGTGGACGTGTTGGGAACTTAGTAAGGATGCATTACACTCCGCATGCCTACAGAAGCACCCCAACCCTAAGGTACTCTTCACGCCTTAGAGTAATAATGTGAGGTCACATTCAGACCAAGACCACAGACTATCCACTAGACTTGACAAGTTAGATAGAATCATGAATTAGATCAAAACCTCATCATTCTCATTATTAAGATCCCTAAATATGATCTATAAATAACAATAGAAAACAACATACACATATGGGTGACTAACTAATATATGACAATGTTATTATATATAAATAAAGTTATGAGGTGATGGAAAATCGTGGGACATACAAACAAGGCAGCTTGAATAGCATTCACCATGTAAGTAGTTGTAAATTTTATTTGCCATTGCCTTTCTTTTTGCTTCTTTGGACACATTAAATCATTTGTTATTAGTCTTTATATATATATATTGGAATGTACACAACAACCGTTGACGTCCTTTTGTTCCTTGCATGTTTTGCAGGCAAATCGCATGCGTCACAATAGCCGGTTGATGATTATGAGCATCCGTTGCTATACCAAACGATACACTTTTGTTGTTTCTGTACAGTTGATGATGTATAAATGGTTTTCTTTTCTTCTATCACTTTTTGGGAATACATGTACATGATGTAATGTTCCTTTTTTTTACATGTAAACTATATGAAAATTAATGCAATGGAAAGTTGGTGGCACATCTTGTTGGCTATGTGGTTGTGTATATTGATTTGAATGTCATGGCAAAACGCGAAAAATTTCCCCTCGATTTCATGTATCTAATGTGACCATTATTAAATGTTATGTTGCAAATACCGTGTAAACGGGTACCCGGATCCGAAGGTGTCACATTTTGCCATTATGGAACTAACTTAACAAATATGTCCATAACAAACTAATGGGAAGATGCAATACCATGAAAGAAGAGCAATCCCCTGTATTTATAAGCCTCTACACTAAAGACAATTGTAATAATGAACGATAATAATTATTTTATACAGCGTGGTGAGGTGTAGAAAGAAAAGAGGATGTTTCAGGTATGTCCAGCAAGTTTGGTGTGATACAAAAGACAACCTTTTGAATAAAATCTACATAGATAAGTTTTTTTGATAATTTACTCAGGGGTATCATTTATCTTGTAATACAAACATTTAAGGTCCCTACGAACTTTAATTTCTGGCATGGAGTTTTAAGTCATTCAATATATAAATATTGCTCCAACTATTCTGGTTACCGTTGCACTATATTATTATGCAAGAAATTTAATTAGGGTGTCTACATCCATGTGCCAGTGCATTCGGATACAAATGCATGATAGCCCACACCTTTTGTTGCAGATGGACGCCAATATCTCCGAGAATGATATTTCCAGAAGCATCGGTTGCGTTTGACTTCTGAAGCAATTCCTGGCAACAAATTCAGATAAATGTATTTGACTTCTTATGAAAAAGACAAAGACCTGTCAGATTCCATTTCTTGAAAGAAAAATAGGTAGAATAATATGAAGGGTTTATTCACATTGCCCATATGGGAGTTCGATAATACTATTACAAAGATAAATCTACTGCAGAAACAACAGCCACTTTAAACATCATTTGTTAACATATATATTCCTCCATTCACACAACGTCAACGTTTGAACCACAGATCAGCGTGGCTCATGTTTAGTCATAACTTGCATAAATCCGTGAAAAGGTCATGATGCACTTGCCACTAAAAAAACCAGAAATTATAAAATATCACTCTTTTCTATTCAAATTCTAAATTTATAGGTAAGATAAAGTTCAACATAAAGTTTTTGGAATCAATAAACACTGTTTGTCAATCGGCGCAGAAGTGCAAAGTTGACTATTTTTGGACTTATTAGCGACTTTCTAGATGGAGCATAATCCAACGACTTTTATAAAAGTGTTAATTTGTAGAGATGCCTCCATGAATATGTAGAATATCTATTTACATAATATCAAATGTTTATAGAGACATCTCAGATAAAAATACCAATTACTAATTGCACATAATATCTGAGACACTGGTAAACTGTAATTAATGACATAAGGGCCATCTACGTCTGTAACAAGTTGAAGTGAAGTTTGAGTAACATCGAACATCACTTGTGCATGAGCACTTAGTTTGACTATATGATCATTGCAAAACCATTCAACACAAAACAATTGGTATTGACAGGATGCCCAGTCATTGCTTGGCATCACGCAGTTTTCAGCTTTTTATGTACAACTATTTTGAATCACGCCCTCAAGTTTGGCTTTTATATGACTCAACACATAAATAAAGCATTGCAGGTGCAAAGATAAGATTTCAGCTATTAGATCCACACGATTCTATTACCAATGCTGACATCCAACTAAAACCGTCTAACATTGATTGGAGATGACAACACCACAGCCTTATCCCACATTAAATATGGTTAGATACAGGAGATCTATTTTCAGTCATTCTCGGACTTAGATCCAAATAACTAAAATCTTTTCAGATAGTCTCCTTCCAACACTTTTTGGATCTTCCCCACCCTCTATTAGCTAGCTCAACATCCCAAATCTCGCACCTTCTAACTTGTGCATCAGCCAACCTCCTTTGCAAATGATCAAACCACCATAAGAGCTTCTCTCTCATCTTATCCTCAATAAGAGCTACACCAACCCCCCTTCTGATCACATCGTTCTGAATCCAATCTTTCCTTGTATGAGCACACATAAACCGTAGCATTTTCATTTCTCCTACAGTCATTCTCTGCACGTGTCTATGGTTCACAACCCAACATTTAGATCCATAGAACATAGCAGGTTTTACAGCTGCTTTAATACTTTTCTTTGATTTTCAAAAGAATTTTCTTATCACATAAAATAAAATAGTAGAGACTGCTCTTCATCTTGCTAATATCTCCACATCTTTACATTTTAGATTAAAGATGCCTGATTATTTATAAATCACTTCACATCTGTACATTTTAGATTGTTCTTTGATGAATAATTACATAGAGAACAGAAAAGTGCTTTTAAGCATTCAAGTAAAGATATGGAAATATTGATTAACAGTAAAGACGGTCAAGCATCCTATTTAAGTAAAAAAACGCATCAATTCTCTCCCTCAAATTTAAATGACAAAGTTTGAGTTTTTTTGTTGTCATGTCAACTTCTTAAATATCAAACTAATATTCCACACAACAAGACAAAATTATGTTACAATAAGGAAATATGCCACCTTGCACATGAGCAACCATATGGGATACCACCACCAAAGATCATGGTTGTTGTCTAATTGCTATTGAATGGACAAGTACATGATAAGCAGGTAAAAAGCCCTCCGTGAATATAGGATCTACCAGTTTCCACTACTTAAATACAACTACAACAGTCTTTTCCCACATTGAGTAGGGTCGCTACATGGATTCTTTGCCTCCATTATGATCTATCTTGGGTCAATCTCGGGCTTAGATCCAGAAAACAAAGATTCCTTCATATAGTCTCATTCCAACACTTCTTGGGCCTTCCCTGCCCTCTCTTAGCCGGCCCAACATCCCAAAACTTGCATATCCTAACTAGTGCATCAGCTGACCTCCTTTGCATATGGCCAAACCACCTTAAGATGTTTTCTCGCATATTATCCTCGATCGAGCCACACCAACTCTCTTTCTGGTTGCATCATTCCGAATCCGAACTTTACGTGTGTGTGTGTGTGTCGACACATCCACCTTAGATTTTTTTCATTTCTGCTACAACCATTCTCTATACATGTCTATGGTTCACAGGCCAACATTCAGATCCATAGAGCATAGCAAGTCTCGCGGCTGCATTGTAAAACTTTCCTTAGATTTTCAAAGGATTTTTCTTATCACAGAGGATAGTAGAGGCTCCTTTCCACTTTAACCAGTCTACATTTATTCTATTAGTAACATCTCCATCAACTTCCCCATCATGTTGCAAAATAGATCCCAAGTATCTAAAATAATCCCTCTTCTGAATGTTATCATCACCAATCTTCACTTCGATTCCTTCATCATTGCTTCCATCAAAAGTGCACTCCATATATTCAGTCTTAGCCATGCTTATACGAAATCCTTTAGTCTCCAACGCATGTCTACAGACCTCAATCCTCTCATTTATTCCTTCTCTAGTCTCATCCATGGCCTCAAATTTCAGTGAAATTCGGTCGAATTTCTGTCAAATATCGATATCCAGACGAAATCAAAATTCGATCGAAATGGCCGAAATGACCGAAATATGGGGGCCCTGGTACAAAAATGACCGAAATGATCAAAAGTTCGGTCGAAATTCGACCGAAATTATGTTTCGGTCACTCACCGAAATGGTGACCAAAACCGACATTTAGGGCCTTGGTCTCATCCATCAACACAATATCATCAACGAATACCATACACCAAGGTATCTCATCCAGAATGTGACTTTTCAACTCGTCCATAACCAAAGTAAAAAGGAATGGACTCAAAGCTGAACCTTGATGCAGACAATTGTTGATGTCAAAAGAGTCGGTCTTCCCAGATCTTACACAAGATGGAGCGCTATCATACATATCTTCTATGATGTTAATGTATAGGACATGTATTTGTTTCTTTTCAAAAAACTCTCCACAATATGTCTCATAGGACAAAATCATAAGCCTTCTCCAAATCAATAAAAATCATATGGAGATTCTTCCTTTTAGCTCTATAAATCTCTGTGGAAGCGAAAGAAAAAGTTGTATTCCATCTAACCCTAGAGCTCTCTTATATAGGAGAAAAGCTCAAAGGGTAAATTACATAAACAAGACAATATAAATAAACAATATAGGAAAAAGACAAAATAAAATAAATATCTTAACACTCCCCCTCAAGCTGGAGCATATATATCTATCATGCTCAGCTTAGAACAACAGTGATGAAAAGGGCCTTAACAAGAGCTTTAGTAAACATGTCTGCAATCTGATCTCCTGACGCTACATAAGAAGTTGAGATAAGCCCCTTTTGGATCAAATCACGAGTATAGTGGTAGTCCACCTCAATGTGCTTTGTCCTTTCATGAAATGTTGGATTATTCGCTATGAATAAGGCTGCCTAATTGTCGCATTTGAGATGCATAGGAAGAGGTACTTCAATCTTTAAATCGGTCAAGACAGATTTTACCCACATCATCTCCGTACTACCTTGGGTGTGCCTTATATTCTGATTCCGCATTAGATCGAGCAACAACGGTTTGTTTCTTACTCTTCCATGAGACCAATGAGCTGTCAACAAACACAATGAAGCCTGAAGTAGACTTGCTGTCCTTAGGACACCCAGCATAATCTGAATCTGCACACCCTGTAACTGAGAGAGATGTATCTCTTCTAAACATAAGACCTGCACCTGGAAATGACTTCAGATATCTCAAGATCATTAACACTGCATCCATATGCGCCTTCCTAGGTTGCTCCATGGATTGACTTATTCTGCTCACAATGAAAGATATATCGGGTCTGGTAATAGTTATATATAATAATTTCCCTACCAGCTCTCTGTACCATCTCTTGTCCACCTCCTCAGATTCATCCTCATGGAGCTTTACATTAGAATCCATCGGGGTAGTAGCCGGTTTACATCCTGTCATACCTGTCTCAGATAAAAGATCAGTAACATACTTCCTTTGTGTCATAATCATGCCCTGCTAATTTCGTACAAATTCCAGGCCAAGGAAGTAACGAAGCATGCCAAAGTCCTTGGTAACAAACTGTTGTCCAAGGAAATCCTTAGCTGCTTGAATGCCCTGTTCATCACTGCTAGTGATAACAATGTCATCAACATAAATCGAAATGACTACAATACCTCTCTGGTTTCTCTTTACAAAGAGAGTATGATCTGCAGTAGATCTGACAAACCCCTTCTGTTCAATCAATTTCTAAGAGCTTCTAAAATCAACCTCTCGGACTCTGCTTAAGGCCATATATAGCCTTATGAAGACGGCACGCTATACTAGACTCCCCCTCAGCAGTAAACTTAGGTGGTTGCTGCATGTAAACCTCTTCTTGCATATCACCATACAAGAAAGCATTCTTGACATCTAATTGGAAAAGCGGCCAATCACGTACCACAGCAATAGCAATAAGAATCCGCAAGGTAGAATGGCGCGCTACAGGAGAAAAGGTGTCCTGATAATCCACTCCATAGGTCTGGGTGAACCCACGAGCAACCAGCTCAGCCTTGTATCTGTCTACGGTACCATAAGCTCGATGCTTCACAGTAAATACCCGCGTGCTCCCAACAACAGACGCACCTGGTGGAGCATGGACTACACTCCACGTACCTCGTGACTGTAAAACTGCCATCTCCTCCTCCATAGCTAGACGCCACTAACTGCTTTGCATTGCCTACTGATATGACCGTGGTATCTCTACAGCTGGCGACCCCACAACAAAGTGCTGAAAATCCTTGGAAAGACACTCCAAGGAAACATGAGAACCAATAGGGTGCATTGTGCAAGCACGTTTCTGCCGCCGAAGTGCAATAGGCATATCCAGATCGTCAGCAGGAGTAGTAGAGATAGTATCTACACCATGTACCTCAGTCTGTACAGACAAGTCATCCGTGCCGTCAGAAGAACTCAAATGCTCAGTACATACCTTGGGTGTACTGGATGATGGAGGAGGCGCATGAGCATGGGACCTTCACTGGTAGACCTGAGGAAAGAAAATAGGAGACGATGGTGGAGGCAGTGGTGGTGGCGGCGGCGGCGACGACGGTGGTGGAGGCAGTGATGGAGTAGAACATGATAATGACGGAGGAAGAGGCATATAGATCTCTTCTCCATCCTCTGGAAAAGTAAGCCTGTCACCTGTGGGAGAGAAATACATAATCGACTCAAAGAAGGTGACATCAACACTGGCATAATACATGCGTCGGACGGGGTCAAAACAACGATATCCCTTTTGGATTTTGGAATACCCAACAAACACACATTTGACAGCTCTGGGAGAGAGCTTGTCAAGACTAGGAGAGAGTTGATGAACAAACGCTATAGAACAAAAAACACGACGTGTAAGCGAGAAGAGATCCGTCTCAGGAAACACAATCAAGAATGAGATCTTCTCCCCCAGAACCGAAGAAGGCATACGATTTACCATGTAATAAGCAGTTAGAATCGCATCTCCCCAATAGGAATGAGGGGCACGACTCTGAATCAAAAGGATTCTGGTAACATCCAAAAGATGGCGGTGTATCCTTTTGACCACCCCATTCTGTTGGGAGTATATGCATATGATGTCTGATGCACAATACCATGAGACCAGAGAAATTGATAAAGATGAGAACTGCAAAATTCTAATGCATTATCAGAACGTATGAACTTGACTTTTGCAGAGAAGATGTTCTTTATTTCATTAATAAAAGATTGAATAACAGGACCAGCATCAGACTTGTTCTTCAGAAGAAAAACCTAAGACAATTGAGAAAACTCATCAACCGCAACAAGATAAAATCTGTGTCCCTTATGATCTGGGACACGACTAGGACCCCAAATATCAAGTGAAGCAATTCAAATAGACTATGACTACTTGGATCCTGACGGCTCTAGAAAGTGGAGCGATGATACTTCCCAAGTTGGCAGGCCTCGCATTGAAAAGTAGAGCGAGGAGAAATCTGTGGAAGAACATGACTCAGCTTTTGCAGAGGAAGGTGACCAAAATGCAATTGCCACATATATGGAGAAACCGATCCAGTGTGGAGAGAAGAAGAAGCGTCAGCATACAGAGACTGCACTAGTCTGTAAAGGCCCCCTTGCTTACGTCCAGTTCCATTCGCTCTGCCCGTGAGTATGTCCTAAAACACAAGAGCAGAAGGATCAAATATGGCACGACAATGTAAATCTCTAGTGATTTGACTAATTGATAATCGATTCATAGAAAAGTCAGGAGCATATAGAACATTCTGAAGCTAAATGTAGAAGTCAACTGCACCTCCCCCTGACCACCGATGGGGGAATGTAATTTCATCTGCTATCACAACTGATCGTCCAGGCTGAGTAGGACGAAAAATACTAAACTGACCTCTGTCACCACAGAGATGATGGGATGCACTGGAATCCAATCCATTCCGATAAGTCAGCCCTGTAACAACTAGTAAAAGCATATTCTATACCTGATGTGGACGCAGATGCTGAGGCAGCAACCTCTGAGGATCCTGAAGGAGAGCTAATGAATCCAGACGTGTCAGGCATAATCTCTCTCAGTCATGCTACAAGCTCGTCAAATCTCTGATCAGATGCAGATGATGGACTCCCAGTCTGTTGTGTCTGCTCTGCAACTCTGGCTGACGCAGGAAACCCATGCTTAGAATAGCAGGTTTCCTCAAAGTGGTATGTTCTGTGGCAGTAGATGCACGGCTGACGGGGTCGACCACCCCCTCCTCTGTCGCGGTTGGGACTTCCCCTGCCACGATATAATATATGGTTGGCTCTATCACGTGATGCCGCCATAGCTGAAGACGTCTGGTGTTGTACAGTACTACCAGGCGATATAGATAGTCTACTCAATCTGTGATACGCCTCCTCCATAGGAGGTATAGTAGCATCAGTGAAGATCTGGGCACGAGCTGCATCATACTCTGGATCCAAAGCTGCTAGAAATACTCCAGTCATCACAGAGTCTCTGTATGCCTGGAGCTGCTCAGGTGTAGCAGTCAAGGGTATGTAGCCACGTAACTTCTCGAGCATGCCCCTCAAAGAAGTATAGAGGGTGTGAAGAGGGTGACCATTCTGCTTCGATGTGAAGATATTTAGAGCTGAAGTATCTTCGTCTCATTCTTCGTCGGAGAGTATGTCGCGGCAAGAATGTCCCACGTAGCCTTTGCAGTAGGCTGACTCAAAATATCATTAGCTATCTCCGTGGATACAGTCCCAGATAGTCATACGCGAGCATACACATCATCCGCCTCCCATGAGGCATTTGTCCCAGTCTTGTTACGTGGCCCCTCTGTCGTGAGGATGTGCTTTTTGCAATTACATTGCATTAAACTCATGAACTTCATGGCCCAAAGTTCATAGTTGGTTCCATCCATTTTAACAATAGATGCCAGACCTTTGAAGGCTCCCAGGGATGGACTTCCGCTTTGTTGTCAGACATGATGACAACTGTCTTCAAGACTGGGCTAGCAACAAGAGATACCAAGCATCTACACTGATATACAGGAAGAAGGTTGTGGGTGTAGACTCATACCACAACATCTTCCATCCTTCTGGAGAGTCCTTTGGGTAACTAGGGTGTTTCTAGATGTTAACGTTGCACCCTATATACCCAATAGTCCACGATATGGAGCATCAACATGCCAATGCCCGCACGCGAGATCCACAAAGGGGTGAAGCTGCGCTCGGGTGGCACCGCGTGGGAGATAGGGCGCACGTGTGGCGGCGATGCGGGGCACTGGCGGGGGCGGGGGCGGGGGCCGATGCGGGTGAAGCCCCTTGGCGGGGCGGCGGCATGGGCCGATGCGAGTGAAGCTTTTGAAGCCCTTGGCGGCGGCGGGGGTTAAGCCCACAGCGGCGAGGGAGGGGCTAGGGTTTCGGTGGGGGATCGGATCTTAGGGCACAGGCTCCGGTCTAGGACCGTCGCTCTAATACCATGTGGAAGCGAAAGAAAAAGTTGTATTCCATCTAACCCTAGAGCTCTCTTATATAAGAGAAAAACTCAAAGGGTAAATTACATAAACAGGACAATAGAAATAAACAATATAGGAAAAATACAAAATAACATAAATATCTTAACAATCTCTATTATTCTCCTCAGCAATTGGATGGACTCAATAGTTGAGCGGCTTGGTATGAATCCGAATTGATTTTCTTTACTTTGGAAACTTGCCTCAACCTTCTTTCGATCACACGTTCTTAAATTTTCATAGTGCGACTCATCAACTTGATACTGGTATAATTTGAACAATTTTAAATGTCTCCTTTGTTATTATAAAGAGGTACCACGATGCTTCTCCTCCAATCTTCAGGCATTTTCTTGCTTTTCCAAAAAACAATAAATAAATTTGTAAGTCAAGTCAAACCACGTTTACCTAAAACTCTCCATGCATTAATAGGAGTGTCATCAGGTCATATACCTTTCCCAGGTCTCATAACCTTCAAAGCCTCCTCTACTTCCTTTCTTTGTATTCGTTTATAGCTTGCACGATTTAAGTAACTTTCACTACTAGCTCGGTCTCCCAAAGTGATCTCCCTATTTCCTTCCCCAATGAAAAGCTTATGGAAATACGGCTTCCATCTAGTCTCTATATCCTTCTGAGTAACAAGCATGTGACCTTCCTCATCCTTAATGCATCTCACTTGAGAAAGGTCTTTGATCTTTCTTTCTCTTGCTTTGGTCAACATGAATATATCCTTCTGGCCCTCCTTAGAGTCGGGATTTTTGTACAAAACTTCATAAGCTTTTAACTTAGCTTTGCTTACAGCTTTCTTGGCTTCCTTCTTCGTTATTTTGTAGTTTGTGATAGTTTCCTCTATTACATCTGTGGAAAAAGAGATGACAGAATACAATGATTTGTTTATTCAAAAGGTCTAGGAGTCCTTATATAGGACTAAACCCTAGAGAGATCAAAAGGATTAAATATATAAATACCCACGTGGGGTTACAATAGAATATAAGGACGCAATCTACTGTAATCTCTAACACTCCCCCTCAAGTTGGAGCATATCCATCGATCTTGCCCAACTTGGAAGCAATCCAGTAAGGATGCTTCTTTGATAAGGCCTTTGTAAATATATCTGCAAGCTGAAGATCTGTTGAGATGTGTGGTGTAGCAATCTTGCCTTCTCATACAGCATCACGAACAAAATGGCTGTCAATCTCAATGTGTTTGGTTCTCTCATGGAATACAGGATTTGTAGCAATGTAAGTGGCAGATTTGTTATCACAATATAGAGAGGAACAAGAGTAGTGATAACAACATTTAGTTCTTGTAGAAGAGTCAGTAGCCAAGTAATTTCGCATGTAGCTTGGGCCATTGCCCTGTATTCTGCCTCCGCACTGGATCAGGAGACTACCGTCTGCTTCTTGCTCCTCAAACTAACACGGTTTCCGCACACCATCATAGCATAGCTTGTAGTAGAGCAACGGTCCTCGGGCGAGCTTGCATAATCAGCATCAACATAAGAAGCAACATTAGTGTACCAATTTGCCCCATAGAATATTCCGCGTCCAGGTGATTCCTTCAAGTAGCGAAGGATTTGAAGAACATCCTGTCAATAGTTGTAGCATGGTTTCTCCATGTATTGGCTAACTCTGCTCACAACATAGGATATGTCTAGCCTAGTAACAATAAGATACATAAGTTTTCCAACCAGGCTTTTGTATCATGTAGTGTATTCAAAGGCAGGATCACTGGATATAGAGAGTTTCCTCGATTATGTAGGAATGTCAGAAGGTTTGCACCCAAGTAGCCCTGCCTCAGTTAGTATATATAAGCAGCACTTTCTTTGTGACATCTGGAGTCACTTCTTGGTTGCATAAAACTTCTATGCCCAGGAAATAGCGAAGTTGCCCCAGATCCTTGGTGACAAAAACCTTTTGCAGAAAGGCCTTGGTCTCTTGCACCCCTTTATCGTCACATGTAACAACCACATCATCCATATATACAAGTATAATCGTACTGGTTGATCATTTTCTGACGGAAATAGAGTAGTCAAATGTAGTTCCCTGAAAACCCAGAGTGTCGATATTTGTACTTAGTCTGTCAAACCATGCCCTCGGGCTTTGCTTCAAACCGTAGATTGCTTTGCGAAGTCAGTAAACATACTCCCCCTCTACTTCGTAACCTAGAGGTTGCATCATGTAAGCTTCCTCCTCGAGATTGCCATATAGAAATGTATTCTTGACATCCAATTGAAAGATAGGCCAACCCTTGTTCACAGCTACAGTGAGGATAGTCTGTATGGATCCCATCCTTGCAACAGGAGAAAAAGTCTCTAAGTAATCAACTCCATAAGTCTTTGTAAAACCTTTCACCACAAGTCTTGCTTTCAACATGTGAATTGAGCCATCTAGAAACTGCTTCGTAGTGAAGACCCATCTGCAGACAATAGGCTTGGCTCCCTGGGGACACTGTACTAGATCCCATGTCCCTCTAGAATTGAGAGCGTCCATTTCTTCATTCATTGCCTGTAGCTATCAAGAATCATGTAATGCATTATGATGGTCTCTTGGAATAGAAATTGTCATAAGAGCATCTGCATATCTTTTGTCAAAACATGATAAGCTATCAGTGGACGTGAAATGAGAGATAGGATGAAGTGTACATTGCGTCTTAGTTCTGTACATAGCGATGAGAAGCTTCTGAGGATCATCCGAGGCAATGTTGGTGGGAGCACTTGAAGATGGTATATTCTCCTGCAATAAAGGAACATGTAGAGGAACATGAATAAGAGTAGACACGTGTTTTCTTTTATACGCAATTGATGGAGGAAGATCTAATGTTATGTCTGACACATCCTGAGTAAAGAAGTTAGTTTGTTCGAAAAAGGTGACATTAGTAGATATGTAATAGCGTTGGCCAGAAGGATCGTAACATCTATACCCTTTCTGAGTTTGAGAATAACCCAGAAAAACATATTTAATCGCACGTGATAATAATTTATCGGTAGTATGAAACTAGTGAACAAATGCGGTGCATCCAAAAAAATCCGCAAAGGTAGAGGAAATGGTGAGTCATTTGGTTAAAGTAAGCCAAAGGGGGTGGAGCCATTTAGGGATGCAGAGTGGACCTTATTTATAAGGTGGACAACAGTGAGTATAGCATCTCCCCAATAGGTCTTGTGAACCTTCATCTGGGTAAGTAAGGAGCAGCCAATATCAAGGAGATGTAGTTTTCTTTCGACTACCCCATTCTGTTGGGAGGTATATGAGCAAGGGGTTTGACGGATGGCGTCTTGGGAAGCAAAAAAGGATGTCAAATCATTTTATGTAAATTCCACTGCATTATCAGAACGAAAGATTTTAACAGTAGTGGAGAAGATGTTTTTGACATAGTACAAGAATATTTTGATAATGTTATTAATTTCTGAACGGTCCTTGATGCAAACGGTTTTGGCGCGTCGTCGGAAAATAAAGAATTTGTGCGGTGGATATTTGGTGGAAGAAAGAGAGGGATTGAGAAGAGAAAGTAGAGGGGTTGAGGAGAGAACTCGCCAGGAATGCGAGAGGCTGAAGGAGAAGACCGCGGAGATCGCGTGGAGGGAGAAGAGAGATAAGAGAGAGATACGAGATAAAATCTCAAATTTCACTTCCTCATTGACTGTCTAAAACAACGGGCTACCCTCTCTTTATATAGGAGAGAGGGTTTACAAAAATAGTAAATACTCAAATTACAACTAATTTAATCCTAATTGACCTCTAACTAACTTAATTGGACTCTAACTTATTTAATTGACCAAAATTGCAATTAAACTCTACGAAATAAACGTTGAGATCACAGGCGATCTCAATTATTTAATTAGACCAATAAGACCGCTAAAAACGTAAATAAAATTGATAATTACTTAATTAAATAAATGTGGCCCCATAATTTGGGGTCACGCTGCATCAACTCTCCACCGCTTTAAAAATTCGGCTCCTGACGAATTGCGTGATGTAGGTGGATAGTTGGAGAAATCATCCTTGAATTGGGCTTCATTTTCCTTCAATTCGATCATTTTCAATGTTACGTTTGTAGTTTTTCCCAATGGGAGGGGCATCTCTGCAATTTTCGTACCCCCTCAATTTGCCTCACATTTCTATGGCTTTGGACCTTTCTGCAAATATGGATTTTGGGGAATTTTTCTTTGCAATTTTCCCTATTACTTTCCCAATCCCTTAATCTCAGGGATTCGGGTCTTGAAATCCCCGATAGGGCTGTTCTCTTCCGCAACCAAAGGCGGCGCGGCAACGAAGGAAGTCTGGGGATGCCGCCGGAGTTCGCGCAGTTCATTGGTGGCACAGGCGAGAGCAGGAGGCGACCGGTTGACCTGGGCGGAGGAGAGGCTGGCCACGTGGAGAGGGGATGGCTCGAGAGATGAGGGCCATGGTTGGCGAGCGGAGGTCTGCTGGTGGAGAGGGTAGGGCGTGGGGGAGGAGCAGGGGCAGTGGGGAGGGGCGAAGGCGGTAGTGCGGGGCGGCGCCGAGGTAGGGCGGGCGATTGCGGGATGGGAAGGAGGGTGGCCGAGGGGCGCGGGAACGGAGAGGTGGCGGCGCGGGGAGGAGGGGAAGAGGCGGCGCTGGGGATTAGGGCGCGGGGCCGAGGGAGGGATCGGGTGGGGTGGCGTGAGGGGAAGGTGGGGGTTACGGGGAGGGGCTGTGCGGTGGGGGTGAGGCGAGATGGGGAGAGAGGGCGGCGTGGTGGGCTGGCGACCAGCGGGACGAAGGGGAGGAGGGGGGGCTGGGGAGATGGTTCAGGGGAGTGGAAGGCGTTGGCGGGGTTGGGGGAGGCCGGTGTGCGGGAGGGGAAGCCGCGGGGACGGTGGCGGCGCGGTGAACCTGGGGAGGAGGGGGATCGGGCTGTGAAGGAGGGGTCGCCGGCGGGAGTTGGAGAGGTGGGGAGGGTGGTCGGTGGTGGTGCCATGGGGGGATACGGGGTGGGACTGACGGCCGCGCAGGCCGGGGAGGGCAGGGGAAGTACCTGGGCGGCCTGGGGAGCCGCTGGAGGGGCGAGGACTGCCATGGGGGCGGCCGTTGATGACGGGGATTGATCTGAAATAGTCTGGACAGCGAGCGTTTCGCCCCTTTCTTCGATTTTTTCTTCAAAAATGATCTGGACAGCGGCTTGATCGGCTTCCACGGCGAGTTCTTCGTCGTTAAAACTCGCGGTGGCGGTTTCGGCGG
This sequence comes from Ottelia alismoides, assembly GCA_037367405.1. NCBI lineage: Eukaryota > Viridiplantae > Streptophyta > Magnoliopsida > Alismatales > Hydrocharitaceae > Ottelia > Ottelia alismoides. The sequence goes on from JAZKJV010000596.1 coordinate 1,102,332, forward strand.
TTGGCGGCTTCGATTGGGCGTCGCGGTAGGCCTCAAAGTAGGCCATTAGGTTCCGAGACATGGATTCGAGGTTGGCCTGCAAATCACGTATCATGTCTCCCGTCTCGTTGAAGGTGGCGTCGATTGTGGAGATGGCTCCTCGTGTTTGTTCGGACGAACGATGATGTCGGTGCGAGCGCCGGGACGGATCGTTAGATCGTGAGAACGACCTAAATGCCATGCTCTGATACCAAATGATGCAAACGGTTTCAGCGCGTCGTCGGAAAATAAAGAATTTGTGCGGTGGATATTTGGTGGAAGAAAGAGAGGGATTGAGAAGAGAAAGTAGAGGGGTTAAGGAGAGAACTCGCCGGGAATGCGAGAGGCTGAAGGAGAAGACCGCGGAGATCGCGTGGAGGGAGAAGAGAGATAAGAGAGAGATACGAGATAAAATCTCAAATTTCACTTCCTCATTGACTGTCTAAAACAACGGGCTACCCTCTCTTTATATAGGAGAGAGGGTTTACAAAAATAGTAAATACTCAAATTACAACTAATTTAATCCTAATTGACCTCTAACTAACTTAATTGGACTCTAACTTATTTAATTGACCAAAATTGCAATTAAACTCTACGAAATAAACGTTGAGATCACAGGCGATCTCAATTATTTAATTAGACCAATAAGACCGCTAAAAACGTAAATAAAATTGATAATTACTTAATTAAATAAATGTGGCCCCATAATTTGGGGTCACGCTGCATCAGTCCTTTAACAAGAAGACCCAAGATGATCGACTGTAGTCATCCACAAAGACAGCAAAATATCTATGACCACTTAGAGTTCGTATCAAACAGGATCCCCAGATATCACAATGAACAAGAGAGAAAGGAGTAGGACAGCAAGGCTCGGTCCGTACAGGAAAGGATGCTCTATGATGTTTCCCGAACTGACACGCCTCACACTAAAAGTGTTTGAGCATAGAGAGTTCAGGGAACATCATGGAGAGTGCCTTGGCAGAAGGGCGACCTAGACAAAGGTGTCAAAGAAGAGGACCTTCAAAGATTGAGACAACACCATCAAAACTGGAATCAGAAGAGATGCCGAGGTAATAGAGGTTGTTCCTCTCATGACCCCCACAAAAAATCTGCCTCGTCCGGATGTCCTGAAAAATAACAGCAAAACTCGTCAAAAATAATATAACAGTTAAGTTCACGGCATAGCTTCTGTACAGATAAAAGACTGAGAGGAAAGGCAGGGTTACAGTGAACATCCGTCAATCGCAGCTTGGAAGAGAAATCAACAGTACCGACAACAGTAACTAGGGAATGATCCCCATTAGCAACTCGAACAGTCTTCATAGAGAAAGACGGCCGGGAAGACGTGAGCAAACTTCCTTCTCCTGCCAGATGGGTAGAAGCTCCAGAGTCAATAATCCATGCATGTTTGGAGGCAGAGACAAAGTGTGCTATTGTACCGAAGGTAGTAGCTAGGCTAGCAGTAGAGGCAGAGGCACTATTGTCGCAGACAGAGGAAGTAAATTCTTGCAGCAAATGTCGCAGGAGAGCATATTCAGAAGCAGTGAATGAGGCTTGTGCCCCGCCAGTTTGCTAAGCAGATGTATCTTCAGTTGCATCATACGGTGCTTTATCATAGGCACTATTGGCATTAGGTTGCATGCAAACGTTGCCCAACATCGGTAAGAAGGGTGATTCCAATGTCTGCAGTGCATACATGATGGATACCGAGCAATAGAAGAATCACAACCACATCTACGATCACGTCCACATCCAGAATCACGGCCGCATCCAGATTCACGACCACGTCCAGAATCGCGGCCCCGTCATCCTTGATAGTGCCGACGCCGTCTGTATCCTGAGGAGGTATAATGGGCAGTCGTCTCTATAGATTCGTGGACGATAGAGTGCTGACTTGGAGCCTTTAACTCCTGTAGATGTCCAAAGATGGTCTCAAGGGTAGGTAGAGTATCAACCATCAAAAACTGATCTTTCACATGCTTATATTTTGGATTCAGTCCTGAAAGAGTTCTGTAAATCTGTCATTCAACAAGTTCTCCTACCTTTTTATCACAATATGCAGGCTGAAAATATGAAATTCCTCAAATAGGCTCGTAAGAAGCCTGTAACACTCGATAAGGCTTGACTCTCCCTGATTAGCAGACCTGATCCATGTATATATGTCAGAAAGACGAGACTTGGTCGTCTTTTGAGAATATATACACTCAAGGTTTTCCCACATCGCCTTAGCAGTGTCTTTGTAAAGAAGATTACCATCAGTGCTTGGATCGATATTGTTCGTCATCCAAGTGATAACCTGGTAATGTCAACAAACCAGATTTCATAGTCCTTGTCTGTTTCAGCAAACAGGACCTTTGAAAGAACATAAGTTTTGCGCTGGCCACCAACAAATACTTTGAAAGACTAAGACCATAGAACATAATTTTCGGAGCCCTTTAACTTGATAAAAGTGCCATGTACCATCAAAGAAGAAGTAGGGTACACGGGCTTGGTCTCGGCAGACGTCATGGTGGCGACTTAGGTCAAGAAAAAGTGACCTACAGAGTATATCTTGTCTTAGGCAATCATCATGTGTCTCATCCCGCATCAAGGAACTAGGGTGACAAGGCAACGCTCCAGGTCTTGCTAGGGCACGCGAGGCTGCGCTAGAAGCACGTGGCAGTGGTGGTGCAAAGGGGTTGAGGGGCGCCTGGTGACACAAAGGCACGCAGGGGGCGCATGATGGTGGTGCAAGGAGCGCCTGGCAGTGTGCGGGGCGCCTGGCGATGACACAAGGAACGTATGGCGGTGCTCGAGAGGGAGGGGGCTGGCGGAAGCACGAGGAGCACCTGGCAGTGCTAGGGTTGGAGGAGATTCCTTCGTTGGAGGAGGGGTCGGTGGCCGCGGCGAGTTTTAGGTCAGAACACCGGTCTAGGACCACTGATTTGATAACATGGGGAAAAGATATGAGGGAATGCAATGATTTATTTATTCAAGAAGTCTAGGGTCCTTATATAGGACTAAACCCTAGAGAGCTCAAAAGAATAAAATACATAAATACGCTCGTGGGGTTACAATAGAGTATGAGGACCCAATCTACTGTAATCTCTAACAATATCCTTAGATATAGCTTTTTTAATTTTTGAGCTTCTCTTGCACCCCTCCACTCCACCACCAATCGTCATTTTGTCTTGGAGCTCCTCCCTTTGACTCACCTAGCATCTCTTTGGCAACCCTTCGGATACAATATGCTATCGCCTCCCACATCTCGTTTGCACTTCCATTATAATCCCAAGATAAGTCATCTAAAACCGTCTTATTGAAGCTTGATTGCTTCAATGGAAGATTCCACCATCTAGTTCTAGTGATCTTGAAAACCCTCCTTTTCTTTACCAACCCTTTTATTTGCACATCCATGACTAACAAGTGATGTTGGGTTGTCAACCTCTCTCCTGTGATTACTTTGCAGTCATTGCAACACAATTAATCTCTTCTCCTCAATGCAAAGTAATCTATGTGTTCTAATCATGCTACTCTAATAAGTAGTTAAATGCTTCTCCATCTTCTTAAAGAGAGTGTTTGCTATGAAAAGATCATATGTCGTTACAAAATCTAGAATGATTTTTCCCTCTTCATTTCTATCCCCGAAGCCATGGCCTCCATGGACACTAGCATACCTTGAAGCATCCTTTCCTACATATCCATTAAGATCTCCACCTAGGTAAATCATCTCTCTTCGTGGGATTCCTTGCATAATCTTATACAAATCCTCCGAAAAGCTTGTTTCGTCCTTTCATCTAAATCAATTTGTGGTTCAAAAACTGAGATGATATTCAAAATTTCTTCTTCGAGCAATACTTTTAGCAAAATAATCCGAGCCTCGAATCTTTCCACCTCAACCATACAATCCTTCAAATCCTTATGAACAACCACTCCAACACCATTTCTGCCCTTATCTTTACATGAATACCAAAGTTTAAAGCATATCTTCTCGATCTTTCTTGCTTTCTCTCCAAGTCATTTTCTCTCTTTGAGACATAGTATTTGAATATTCCTTCTTTCCATTGTATCTACTATGTCCCTTGATTTTTCAATCAAAGCACCAATATTCCCACTACCTATCCTTAACTTCCTTTGCAACCTCTTTTGGACTAACTTCTTTCCTCGCATGCATCAATTATGCAAGAACTCTTGCAAATTTTGGACTGCATCGGGGCAGCGATGCAGTGTAACTAGCTGAGAAAAATTCGTAAGAGACGTAGTTAGAAAACAATATTCTCCCACTAAGCCCACCGAAATTTTTTTCTCTGAATAGTGTACACATATCGCATTTATTATATGGGCTATAGTACAACGCACGTATTCTATGCGCTTTAGGTTATCGCATACTTTCTATGCCTTTTTCACCTATAGCGCAGGAAAAGCTTCGATATGCTCTGTTACTCAGCAAAAAATAAATAAACAGAACCAAAGGCTTGGACAAAACAGAACCAAAGGTAAATAGAACCAAAGGCTGGGACAAAACAGAACCAAAGGTTGGAATACAACAATGAGAATTGAATTCACTAAATATCTTCATGCATAAGATATGTACCAAATTAAAAAATAGTATGAATAGATGTCCATAGACTGTCTTCATTGAATCCGAAATGAGTTCATGAGGGGTACAATACAAATAACTAAGATAGACTACATTGTCAAATATTGTTACACATTACATATTTATCTCTTCCTCCTCATTTGATATGTTGTCCTTCCAAATCTAAGATCAATTCCTTGCAATCCTATTCAGTACTTGTATACCTTGTTGATATGGGTCCTCAGAGTTGAAATTAAAACAATTGGGTTGTCCTTCACAAAGTCGAGAACTTCTCGTGCCATGAAGTTGTAGTCAAGTTGGGGATGATCTTGACCGATAGACGGATTGATGCATGAATGTGGATCGCCAAGCTTGGATATTACCCACATCCCATCGAATCTACGGTAATGACCACGTAAAAATCACTTGCATCCATTGGAATCCATCGTACACGAGATGGACCAAACCAATGTGGTGGATTCCTTAATAGTGAAGTTGTAATGGGAGAATATGTGGTACTTTTTCACACAAAAAACAAGGTCGTCTTTCGTTTTGAAAGTGCGACCCTTTCGTAGTTCATCACCAATGTTGTCAATGGCACTTTCCTTTCGAAAATTATCTTGGAAATTTGCAAGGTCGTCACCTCCTAAAACATTGTAGAAGGGTATGGAAGAGACAATTTGAGAACCATTTGTTACATCATGCCCAACGTCTTCAACTTCCTCAGTTTCATTTTCTATCTCATCATCAGTGACCTCTGGAGGATATTCATTCAGAACACGATCCACTTCCCTCATCAAAGCCTCGCTAATATATGTACTCTCATCATTGTTTGCCATAATAGGTGGCTCATCGCTAGATAGATCTGCAATTGTGGGCGCACTGTGAGGTCCCAAGGCGTGATGTTCGGTTCCAAATTCAATCAAAGATGCATCTACTACCATCTCTACGGGAGCCGACTTTGCATATGTCTGAGCGTAAAGGAAAACAGCTTGTACATCATCATCATCTGTAATGGTTGTCATTACTGAACCAGTTCCAATGCGCTGCGATATCTTGACGTTGTAAGTGCACCTATCCAACGAAAATTTCTTACAAACCAAATCCAACAACTCTTCATAAGACATGGATGTTCTCAGTCCCAGACCTCGCTTGACGGTACTAGTAGAGTCTTCATTATGATTCATCAACTCAAATATGCAAAATATGAAATCCATTGACCTCCTAGAAATTACATTCACATGGTCTTAGGTCATACAAAAGCACAATGTCCAACTAGAAAATGATGGAGCATAATAGAACAAAGAACCCTAGTTTCATAATGTTAAAAAAATTACTCTTGTTTGGCAGCAGTGGCGGCGGCGGAGAGGAAGAGCTTCGGCAGCGGCAGCGGCGCCAGAGAGGAGGCTTGGCGGAGGTAGCGGGGATGAAAGGCGGTGCGGGGACGCCTTTGGCAGCCGCGGCGGCGGCGACGACGCTTGGCGGAGGCGGGGAGGATGGCGGGTAGCGGAGGAGACTCACGCGACGTATTCTATGCAGACAGAGCGAACGAAGGGTTCTATTTGCGCAAGTAACCCTTCGTTCGCTCTGTGTCTTTTATTCTTCGTACAGGCCATATCGCAGACATTGTATGCGCTAATGAGTGAAAGCGCAACCATTTTATGCGCTATAGGGAAACACACATAATACTTGCCCTATTCGATAGCGTATAGACTCTATGCGATATATCAACACTAAAGATAGAAAAAAATTGGTGGCTTATTAGGAGAATCTTTTTTCTAACAACGTTACTAAGGAATTTGCCTCGTAACTAGCTTATTTACTCGCATTTGTTCCTCATACAAGAACCATTGCAAGTTTTGAACTACATCCAAGCAATGATGTGACAGCTCTTGCCAACTTTTCATTGCATTCAGGTGATGCAATAAGTCGATAGTGGGGAGTGTCCCAACGAAATCTAAATGTTTGCTTAAATCTATGTTGAAAAGATCTGAATTATTTTGAGACAAATTCTTAAATAGTGTTCTTTAACGAACACTGTTGGAGTATAAGTTGTATGCGCCTATTGTGTTGTAGCAGGCTAAATGGATCCTGGAGGAGATCCATTTACCCCATTCAGTGTTTAGTCCCATATCGTCCAGTGGTGGGACTTGGAGGCTCTGGAGAGGCTATATAAGGAGCCCCAGACCTCCTGTATCCATTGAGAAAGTCAATAGACAAACATGCCCCGTTGAGGGCTTCTCCCGTGGTTTCATCCCGCTCCTCACGGAGTAGGGTTCCACGTAAAATCCCGTGTTCTTTCTTGTTCTTTATTTCTTTATCCATGTTATTGCTTCCGCTTCCGATTTTCTAACATGGTATCAGAGCGGGTCGATTCTCGAGATTTTCATGTTGTTCATACTTGTTTTCAAGATTCGTTTATCAAACCTAGTTCTTGATATTCTTGTAATTTCTGCTACTGAAAGTTGTTGGAGAAGAATAATATTATGAGTTTTTCGGTGTTTAAGAACCAAGTTCTAGGGTTCAGATCCGAAACCCTAATTTATAGTCATGTCATGCAGCAGCGTCATCTCAGTCCCCGCGCGGCTCCCAGGCACGCTCCATCCTTCAAGCATCCCAGTCCTCGTGCGCCCCATAGCCAGGCAGATCTTGCGTCAACCCTAAGTTTTGTCTCCAGGCCACAGGCTATCGCGCACACAGGGCGCGCACCACAGGCGCTATCCGAAGGTGGAGGCTCCACCTATCTCATGGCGGCACATGACCCCTCATCCAGCAAGCGATCCCCGCGCGAGGTGCCCCATCCAGCAATCAATGCTACATGGCGAATTCGATTGCCCCTACAGCCTCCAGGCGCCTCCCCGCGCGGCGCCACATCCCGACGCCGAAAAACCTCCAGGCGGAGGTGCCTTTGTCGAAGCAGCGGCGGCTCCCAGGCGGTAGGGTTGAGCATGGGCCGGGTTCGGGCCAGGTTTGCCTTGGCCCGGCCCAAACCCATTTTGGTATATGGGCTAACGGGTCGGGCCCTAGGCCCGTTTATTTTTAAAAATATAGGCCCAAACCCAAACCCGACCCGAAGATTATTGGGTCGGGCTCGAGTCGGGCCGGCCCATTTAGATACCCCAACATTTATCTTAAATGCATTTAAAAATAGATGCATATTTTGCATTTGAAATAGCAATATATGTATTTGATACGAGCTTGTAAAACCTATGTTAATGAAGCACAACATTAGTTTCATAGCGAATGCATATTGGAATAGTTCCCGGATTGTTTGGAAATAACATTAAGACAAGAATGTTCTTCTTGATTAGAACCTTGTGGCAAAGATAAGCAACAATAACCTTCTAGTCTTAGCAGATGATATCAATACAAAGGTAACAAATAAATGCAATATGAAATATGTACATTTCATAATTTTAAATGGTATATAATTTATCTTTGTTAGTGTTGCATGCTACCTATCTTATTATATATATAGGGTTCGGGCTATCGGGCTCTACTGATTTGGGCCCTATAGGGCCCGAGCCCGGCCCGAAATTGCAATTGGACCTAAAAAAAGGCCCGAGCCCGGCCCTTTTCAAGTTCGGGCTCGGGCTCGGGTCGGGCTAAGCGGGCCGGATTTCGGGTCGGGTCGGGTTGGCCCGGCCCAATGCTCAACCCTACCAGGCGGCGATCCCCACCGCGCGGCTTCCTCCTCCGAGCGCCCAGCTCCGATCCCCGTTGGCAGCGCAGAAGCCCTCGCGCACAGACCCATCATGCTCCAGGCGGCTGGGCGGCACCATGCATCTCTCCAGGCCGAAGATCCCCATGCGCGAGCCACTCCATCGTGCCCTCCTCCTTGAGCGGACCCTTCCGCCTCCCTTGCTCCCTCCAATCGTGCCCTCTGGTGACGTGCACATTTGCGGCGGCGGCGACATTCAGATTCTGGGCATATGTGTGATTTGAGAAGGGTTCCAATTGAACCCTAAATAAGAGTATTATTTAGGCCCACGTGGGTTGTTTGTTGTTTGACAAAAAAAAGGTAAGAAAGGGGGGAGCTTTGTACAGGCCCAACCAAAAAAATGAGAGAGGGCCTAATATTAAAAAAAGGGCGCGTACATGAGAAAAGCTGTACGCAACATTGTTAAAAAAACAAAAAGAGGAGGTTTTTTTTTCTTTTCGAAAAAAAATTGGAGAAAAATTAAGTCACGTACAAAGAAAAGTCGTACGCAATTTCCAAAAAAAAAAGTTGCAAAAGCCGATAAAAAAAGGGCAAACGGCTTATAAAAAAATGAATGAAAAAAAATGATAAATGTTTTGAAAAGCCGACAAAGTTGTGATCGGCTAAGTGTTTGTTTTTGTCCCCATCATTGTTGTCTTCTCCCAACTTGGTCGACATCCATGTTTTCCGACAAGTATGGGAGAAAGGGGGAGTATATATCTAGAGTCACAGGTCTAGATCCAAGATTCCAGATTCAGATATCAGTCTCCAGACCAGCCAGATGATCAGACTCTACAGTTTGGTTTCAGACTCGACGATTGTCTTCCGAGTCCTCAGTTTCAGACACGCACAAGAATGCGGTCTTATTTCAGATGAGCATATGTTGCCATCATTTGTTCAGTGGTCCCCATCATTCTTCTTGTTGTCAGGCCAGAGTTTTCATGTGAACCATAGGGACTCCAGAGCAGAGGACCATTCCCTTGAGGGCAAGGGTTTTCATGTGGTATCATAGGTACTCCAGAGTAGAGCACCATTCTCTGAGCCAGATGGGAGAGACCCAGTTCTCCGATGAGGAGACTTCAGGCGTTGTTTCAGACTCGATGATCAGATTCCGAGTTCTTCAGTTGACTCACACTCCAGCCCGTTCGTCCTCCTCACCTGCACGGCATGAGAAGCAACGTCCTCGACTGCAGCAATGTGCGCGTTGGGTTGATATTGTCCGTAGTGTCCTGTAGCGATGAGTTGAGTTTCTTTCTGTTTGTCCAAGCTGAGCATTGCATGCTCCAGCTTGAGGGGGAGTGTTGGAGTATAAGTTGTATGCGCCTATTGTGTCGTAGCAGGGTAAATGGATCCTGGAGGAGATCCATTTACCCCATCCAGTGTTTAGTCCCACATCGTCCAGTGGTGGGACTTGGAGGCTCTGGAGAGGCTATATAAGAAGCCCCAGACCTCCTGTATCCATTGAGAAAGTCAATAGACAAACATGCCCCGTTGAGGGCTTCTCCCGTGGTTTCATCCCGCTCCTCACGGAGTAGGGTTCCACGTAAAATCACGCGTTCTTTCTTGTTCTTTATTTCTTTATCCATGTTATTGCTTCCGCTTTCGATTTTCTAACAAACACTATTTAGGAATTTGTCTCTCTTGCACTGGTTGTCGACTACCTAACATGCAACCCTTCTTGTTGGATGTCGAGATATTTGTTATCATTATTATTATTTTGCTTATTTTCTATTTCTTTTGTCCTTGCCTTGTAATTTGCCTAATAGGTTCCTCTCCTATATAAGAGAACCCTAGGGCCTCTCATTAATGCATTCGATTCTTTTCCCTCAACATGGTATTGGAGCGACGGTCCTAGACCGGAGTTCCCGTATCCCACCCTAAACCTAACCGTACCCGCCTGCCTCGTCTCCATCTTCTCGTATATGCTAGGCCGCCACCGCCCCTTCCCCGGCGTCGCCCAACCCCCCCCCCCCTTCTGACGTCGCCTAACCTCCCCCTCGGTGTCACCCAGCCCCCCCCCCCCCCCCGACGCCGCCTCTCCCTCAGTGACTCCCAAGGACGCCGCCTAGGGTCTTTCCAGGCTGCAGCCGCAGCATATAGGCCATTGCCTGGGCATTTCCAGGATGCAGCCCCCGCCCCAGGCCGCAGCCGCAGCATCTAGGTTGCAGTTGGGCACATCTAGACCGCAGTCTCGATCTCCGAGGTTGTCTTCGACCATCTCGTGTGCCTTCGCACACCCCTGCAAGACATTTTGAGGTCTGAACTGGTCTGATTTTGACAGAAAAACGTGATTTCAGACCTATAAATCATGTTTTCCGACCCTAGCAAGCAACGGAGATTGGTAAGGATGGTTGTATGAGTCTACACGTATAACCAATCCCCCATATGATCGTGTAGACTCACTTATATTGGTCTACTCCCCAGTTGAGTTCCGTTCTGTGGACGTCTTATCATCAGTCAGAGAACAAGGGTGACATTTTCTCGTCCGGAGCCTTCAAGGACCCGGCTCCCATCGCTAAGATGGATGGGACCAACTATGAGTTGTGGTCCATGCAGTTCTTCACCCTCTTGCAGTGCAACAATAAGGAGCACATCCTGACAGATCCAGAGCCAACGGATAAGACTGGGTCAAATGGTTCTTGGAAGCAAGATGATGCATATGCGCGTGTTTGGCTTTGTGGGACTCTCACGACAGAAATAGCCAATGATATTCTAACTCAGCCCACCGCCAAGGCAATGTGGGACACTTTGGCATCAACATATGCTCAAGCGAAGAATGAGGCCAAGATTCTTCAGCTACAGTTTGATATGTACAATTCCAAGCAGAATGGCCACCCCCTGCATGTTTACTACTCTTCACTTCGTGGCATGTTTGAGAAGCTTCATAGCTACATGCCTATTACGACATCTACTGAGAAACAAAAGACATATAGGAACTCCACGATGGTTGGAGTCTTCATGGCTGGACTGGATACAGAGTATGATGTTGCGCATACTCAGCTTCTTACTGGAGCTACCATACCTCCCATAGAAGAGGCCTATAGCCGTCTCAGCCGGATCATCATGCCTTTGACAGCCACTTCCTTGCCTTCTTCAGCGATGGCCGCTTCTCGTGGCCGAGAAGGGGTGATCCAGTCCAGAGGACGCACCCCTCGAGGAAGAGGTGGTGGTCGCCAGTGTGGTCCTTGCACCTACTGACGCAAACCTGGACATGTAGAGGTTACACGTGAAGCATGGATATCATGTTTCTGGTCGAGTAGCAGAGCAGATTGTGTCTTCAGAGACTTCGGCTCTCCAGGTCGATCCTCACCTGGCTGATATTGTCTCTTGTATTCGAGAGATCGTGATTCCTACTGCTGACACCACCACTACAGATACTGCAGCCGTAGCCAGAGCCTCTTCAAGCTCCTCAGGTATTGCCTATGCTTTTACGGGTAGTACTGATGCAGCATGACTGAGTGGATTGTGGATTTTGGTGCTTCTCACCACCTGTGTGGAGACAAAGTGCAGCTGAGGTCCTACAGGACTATACCACCTGGCAGATAGGTTGTCATTGCTAATGGCGACCACTTACCAGTTACAGGACAAGGTGAAGTGCATTTGACACCATCATTGCGCCTTCAGAATGTTTTACATGCTCCTGCCTTTCAGATGAATTTACTTTCTACTAGTTATATCACTAAGGATCTGCATTGTCATGCTATCTTTGACCCTTCATCTCTTGTGTTTCAGGACATACTCACGAGCAGGGTGATTAGGTATGGCCGTGAGCAGCGAGGGCTCCACAGACTGGTCCAACCTCCTCATGCTAGTGTTTCTACTAAACCTACTAGACCAGTTGGCCATCTTCCTCTACAGAAGCTATGTCATGTTCTCCTTCAGATTTCTACGAGATCCTCCTTTCAGTGTGAGGCATGCCAGCTTGGGAAGCATCATCGTTCCTCCTTTCCATCTCGTCAGAGTCAGAGTAGTTCTCAGTTATTTGAGCTCCTTCATTTAGACATCCGAGGTCCGAGTTATGTTCTGATCACCAGGGACACCGTTTTTATCTAGTTGTGTCGATGACTTTTCTATACTTTCCTGGGTCTTTTTATTAAAGGATAAGTCTAAGGCTGGATCCGTGATCAAGTATTTTATTAATTACATAAATAATATTTTTCTGCTAATGTTAAATATCTTCATTCTGATAATGCCTTGGAATTCTGCACCTTACAACTTTTTGAGTTTCTTAGATCTCATGGCATTGTTCATCAGACCTCATGTGCTTATACTTCACAGCAACGGTGTTGTCGAGCCCAAACGCCGTCACTTACTTGATGTGATCAGAACCTTGTTGATACAGAGTCGTGCTCCTCACGCTTACTGGGGTGATGCAGTCCTTACTGCTTGCTATTTGGTGAACTGTATGCCCTCGTCTGTGTTGGAAGAGAAGATTCCTTTCTCGATTGCGTTTCCCGAGAAGGATCTTTTCTCTCTTACACCTCGTGTGTTCGGATCTGTTGCCTTTCTTCATGATGTCTCTCCAGGTCATGACAAGCTCTCTCCTAGAGCAGTCAAGTGTGTGTTTGTCAGCTACTCTCGTGCCCAAAAGGGGTATCGCAGCTTTGATCTGCTAACGCAGAAATACTTTGTTAGTGCTGATGTTACTTTCTTTGAGTCTGTCATGTATTTTTCTCCTACATGTGACAGACTTGCTCCATCTGATTCTGACGATGAGATATACATGCCTCCACCTCCTACTGTCAGTCATTCACCTCCCTCTACTCATGCTCCTCCTTCACCACCACCACCACCACCACCTGCTCCTGTGGTTCAGTTTTTACCACGTGTTTTTACTCGTAGGTCTCGCTCAGTTCCCCCTGCTCACAGGCCTTGCCCATCATCCAGCACGCCTCAGGTATGTAATGAGCATATTATTTTTACTGATAGCACTACTGAGTTGTCTGTGCAATAGGATTCTAGACAAGATGAGCAGATGCCCTCCCCAGCGGGAAACTTACAGGCTCCAAACTTGACAGATGATCTTGACGTGCCAATTGCTCTGCGAAAGCAGAAGCATACATGTGCTACTTACCTCTCTTGCAGCCCAAGTTTCCTTGAGCAGATTGTCAAAGGATTTCAGGAGGTTTACTTTGGCACTATCAGCTGTGGAGATACCACGAACATATCAGGAGGCTCTTCAGGACAGTCAGTGGAGGTTGACTATGGAGGAGGAGATGGCCGAGTTACAGTCACGTGGTACGTGGAGTCTTGTCTCTGCTCCAGTTGACGCATCCGTTGTAGAATGCAAATGGGTTTTCTCTGTGAAACACCATGCAGATGGCCGTGTGGATCGCTATAAGGCGAGACTTGTGGCACGAGGGTTCACCCAGACATATTGGGTGGACTATCATGATACTTTCTCACCAGTTTCCAGACATTCTACTCTATGTATTCTACTTTCTGTTGCCGTGACACAAGATTGACCCTTTATCAACTTGATGTGAAGAATACCTTTCTCTATGGTTATCTACATGAGAAGGTCTACATGCAGCAGCCACCTGGATTTGCTGCTGAGGGGGAGTGTCAGAAGGTTTGCGGGCTACACAAAGCTATCTATGGCCTTAAGCAAAGTCCAAGAACATGGTTTCAGAAGCTCTCGGACTTGATAGAGCAACAAGGATTTGTGAGATCAACTGCTGATCAATCCTTGTTCGTATAGAAGACCCAGAGAGGAACTACAGTCATTCTTTTTTATGTTGATGACATTATTGTTACAGGAGATGGTGAGCAGGGCATTTAGGGTGCCAAGGACTTCCTAGGTCAGCAGTTTGTGACCCAAGGACCTTGGATATTTACATTACTTCCTTGGACTGGAGTTTGCCAGAAACCAACGAGGTCTTGTCATGACCCAGAGGAAGTATGTTACAGACCTTCTTTCAGAGACAGGCATGGCAGATTGCAGACCTGCCACTACTCCTATTGACTCGAGTATGAAGCTCTATGATGATGACACTGAGGAGGTCGATAAGAGAAGGTATAGGGAACTTGTTGGCAAGCTACTATATGTGACCATTACCAAGCCTGACAATCCTTTGTCGTGAGCAAAGTGAGTCAGTTTATGGAGCAGCCCATACAGGCACAAATGGATGCAGTCCATATGATTTTGAGAAATCTGAAGACTTCACCTGGTACAAGACTCCTTTTCAGTAAAGGCACCTCTCTTTCAGTTACCGCATGTACAGATGCATATTATGTTGGGTGTCCAAAGGATAGGAAGTCTACACCATGCTTTGTTGTGTTTATAGGGAATTTCCTAGTTTCATGGGAGAGCAAGAAGCTGATTATGGTTCCCAGATCGAGTGCCAAGTCAGAATACATGGCCATGGCGTAGGCTAGCACAGAAATGATGTGGGTAAGATCTGTTCTTACTGACCTGACGATAAAGGTGCCTCTTCCCATGCACCTCCAATGTGACAATCAGGTTGCTCTCTTTATTGCCAACAATCTAGCTTTTCATGAGAGGACGAAGCACGTAGAGGTGGACTATCACTACACTCGTGACATGATACTGAAGGGTCTTATCGCTACTATGCATGTCAGCTCTGGAGGCCAGACAACAGATGTTCTTACTAAGGCTCTAGCCAGAGGGCCTTATAAGAAATGTTGTTCCAAGCTGAGTCTGATTAATATCTATGCTCCACTTGAGGGGAAGTGTTGAGATATTTGTTATCATTATTATTGTTTTGCTTATTTTCTATCCCTTTTATCCTTGCCTTGTAATTTACCCAATAGGTTACTCTCCTATATAAGAGAACCCTAGGGCCTCTCATTAATGAATCCGATTCTTTTCCCTTAACATTGGAGTATATGCATCATGTTTAGATGGGTAATTGGATCCCTCCAGGATCCAATTACCACATCTAGTGGTTTAATCCTGCATCTACTAGTTGTGGGACTTGGAGACTCTTTGAGGGTTATATAGGAAGCTACACACCCATTGTATCAAGTGAGAAAAGTGAATAGAAAACACAAGCCCTTTGAGGCGTTCTCCAGTAGTTTCCTCCCACTCCTCACATAGTAGGATTTCACGTAAAATCATGGTGTTCTTCATGTCTATTCTTTATCTCTGATTACTTCCACATTCTATTTTTTGACATAGAATTAGAGTGGGTTCGATTCTCGAGGATTTATTTTATGTTTGTTCATTATTCATTCGGGATTCGATTAAAGGAATAGATCTGATTCTTGGATTTTTATTTGAAGATTATTATGCATTCGTGATCAAGTTCCAGATTCGGTTCTAGGGTTTCTACTGAAACCCTAATTCCGCATGTGTTCTTAAAGTTCAGAGCAACAAAGAGGTTCAAGTCCAGGTCAGATCTTGAAGAATTATTCACGTCATGGTCAAGTTTTATTGTCATTCCGAGTTGTTGCGCAAGCTTTGAAGATCGGGTTTTTCATCAAAGTTCTGAAGATCCGTGAAACCGTATTTTTCGCCGCTGACACCAACCAGTTCCAAGGTTTTCTAAAGCCCTAAATTTTGCATGTTCAGAGTGGATCATCATCGTCAAGTTCCAGGAAAATCTAGGATTTCTAGAACCCTAGATATGGCACGCATCAACAACTTCAGTGCTACCTCAGAGAGTTCAAAAAATTGCACAAATTCAATTGTCATCAACCCTAAGTCCGGCTTGCATCAATCCAAGGCAACCACATTGATGGCTTCACCAAGGAGAAGCAGTTTTGTCAGCAATGCATCAGGTTCCACGATATGTTAGAGTTTGATCAGAAAAAGAGAAGTTGTCATAGACATTTATCTAATCATAATGATCAACGTTGCAAACCACCTGCAGGAGATTTTTCCAAAAGAAGTCCCGTCGTTCATCACTTTTAAAAGAAAAGGAGCTGGAGGCAGCACATCTCCAGCAGTGAGCCTACATCTCCAGGTGGTTCCTACTCCTTGCGCGCAAGTTCTTGCATAGGAGGCGGCAGGCGCCGCCTCCTCTGCAAGAACTTGCGCGCAAGTGCAGTAGGCAACAACCACCTGGCGATGTAGGATCCAGCTGGAGATGTGCTGCCTCCAGCTCCTCGTGGTTCTCACACAGGAAACGTCGAGAGAAAGGTTCCCCCGGTGGGAACCCTATTCATGCGAATGTAAGACTATTCTGGGCTTTAATAATCGAAGTTTATTTTAAGGCCCAGTTAGGCCGTGAGTTTTTTTAAAAAAATGAGAGAGCCTGTGAGTCAACAAGAATATTGGTATCGTAAAAAAAGAGAGGGGGAGCTATGAGATGTTTGGGCCATGTTTGGGCTGTGTTAAAAAAAGAAGAAGAAGGTGCATACAAAAAAAACGTATGCAAGAAAAAAGGACGGCTAAAAAAAGGAATAGTCGAAAAAAATGATTCAAAAAATATTACAAGAAGAAAAGCCAAGAAAATTTTGAGATTGGCTTATGTGGATTTTCGTTTCTCCCCATCTTTTCTATCTTCTCCCAACTTGGTCGATGTCCTTTATTCCGACCAATACGGGAGAAAGTGGGAGCATTGTGTAGAGTTCTACATTTCAGATTCAGATTCTCGGGGCCAGATTTTCAGATTCATACTCCACGTTCAAATTGGTTCCGAGTCTTAAATATGATACGCATGTGTCTGCGATCATTATTTGTGTGGTCCCCATCTCTGTTCCGGTCTCATAGATGTCATGTGATCCATAGGGACTCCAGAGTAGAGATCTCGTTCTCTATGTCATTGTGGGCAAGGATTTTCATGTGGTTTCATAAGGACTCCAGAGTAGTGATCCCATTCTCTGAACCAGTATGGGAGAGACCCAGTTCTCCGACGATTAGACTTTCAAACTCCATTCTCCAGCAACTGTGGACTCCGACGAGGATGTTTCCACGGCTTTTTTCAGTTCGACCCTCACAGATGGAGCAATTGCTAGAGTTCTCCAGATGAAGTCTCATTTCAGTTTCAGTGACTGACAGATGCAGTAAAGAGCACATGTTCTCCAACGATGAGGTCCAGTTCAACTCACACTCCAGCCATGTTGTTCCTCCTCACCAGCACGACATGAGAAGTAATGTCATCGACATCAACCGATAGTAGAGTATGTGTTGACTTGATATTGTCTGTAGTGCCTTGTGATGTTAGTTTGAGATTTCTTTCCATGTGTCCAAGCCGAGCATTGCATGCTCCAACTTGAGGGGGAGTGTTGGAGTATATGCATCATGTGTAGATGGGTAATTGGATCTCTCAAGGGTCCAGTTACCACATCCAGTGGCTTAATTCCACATCTACTAGTTATGAGACTTGGAGACTCAATGGGGGCTATATAAGAAGTCCCGCATCCATTGTATCAAGTGAGAAAAGTGAATAGAAAACACAATCCCTTTGAGACGTTCTCCTATGGTTTCATCCCAATCCTCACGGAGTATGGTTCCATGTAAAATCTCAGTATTTTTCATGTTTATTCTTTATCTTTGATTACGCTTCCGCATTCTAGTTTTCCACACTCCTTAATTTACCCAGGCTAGGGACTGGCCATGGCATAGTTTTTTAAAAATGCAGTAAGCGTGGATCGAACATGCGATCTTCAGATAGGAGTTTCCACTACTTAAATACTATTGCATATTTAACCATTGTTGTACTTGGACATCGTATAGACCATCATTTTCAGTGAAACTTAAACTCCTTTATGTGAATAATGACTATGATGGGAGAGAATGAGTTGATTTATTATGGGAGCCAAGATCCCTCTAAAATGGATGGAAGGAGTATAGAATTTTGGAGAAGGTTACATAAGTATGCTTAGTAGAGAATCAAGAGATTTGGGGGATATTACATAAAGCCCCATAAGCTAAGAATGAAAAAAATAGAAAATACAAATTCTTTCACATTACCCCTCAACTTTGCGCATATACATCAATCATATCCAACTTGGAGACAAGAAAGGAATGCCACTTCTGAGGAAGTGCCTTCGTGGTAATATTAGCAAGCTGAAGCACGGATGAAAAGTATAAGTAGTAATCTTCTCGTGGCAAACTGCATCTATGATGTAATGGCAATCAAACCAATATATTTGGCATGCTCGTGAAAGACTTGGATAGGTACAATGTAAGTGGCAGATTCTATGTAAAGGAACGAGTCATGGTAGATAAGACAAGTTCTTCTCAGAAGGAATCCAACCAAGTACGCTCACAAGTTGCATTATAGCCCTGAATCTAGACTCGATACTAGATCAACCAACAATTATCCGCTTTTTACTTCGTTAAATAATGCATTCCTTCCAGAAAAAAGTAGGAATTAAGTAGTAGAGTGCATGTCATCAAGTTAGTATATTATTCATCAGAATGAAAAAGAACATCTAAGTGAATGTGGCTAGCATAGAAGAGCCATTTTCCAAGTGAGCTCCTTAGTTGTGTATGATAGGTAATACAGCCTACTAGTGTTTGTATCACAGATTCTGCATATGCTGATTTTCTCTACTATCTGTCTATGTAACATCTGATCAAATAACAAGAAGATATAGGAGTTTACCAACCAAACTCATATATCTTGTTGAGTTTCTAAAAGGAATCATCATCATCATCATCATGTCGCTCAAATTCTACTGGTGTTGATGAGGGCTCGCAACTAAGAAGCCTAGCCTTCTCCAAAATATTAAAGATACTTTTTTTGAGATGATTGAAATCCTATGTATCGACTAATGTCAAGAGCCAGAAAATCTCGTAGATGACCAAGGTCGTTTGTAACAAAGACCTTCTCTAAAACAGACTGTCTTGAGATCATGTCATATCATCTCACATAAGATTCATTTCATCATCATCATAAATCATAAGCATAATTGTGTCTCGAAAATGATTAGAGGATGTTCTAAAAAATCAAGAGTACCAATCTATGGGTTAAGCCTATCAAATCAGGCAGATGACTTTTTTAGAACATAGACAACTTTTTAAAACTACAAACTTACTCATGAATTGCATACCCAAGCGATCAGAACATACATACTACTTCATCAAGATCTCCATACAGAAAGGCATTCTTGTAAACATATATTATCTACTTATGTAGTCTTTTAGTATTTTCCGTTCATGTCGTACTCTTTATGTAATTTACCCATAGGCTACTCTCCTATATAAGAGAGCCTAGGGCTGGTGGAATAAACAAGTTCTTAATTTTTCCCAACATGGTATCAGAGCGACGGTCCTAGACCGGAGTTCTCGAAACCCTAACCCTAGCCCTAGCCCCACCGTCAAGCCTCTCTCTCTCCGCCGGTTTCGCATCGCCGGTCTCGCACCGCCGGCCTTGCGCCACCTCCTGCGCCTCTCGCGCGCAGCCCACGCGTCTCCAGCCTCCCGTGCAGCGCGTGTCGCGCACCTCCAGCCTTCTGCGCAGCGCGTGCGACGCGCATCTCCCCAGCGCGCAGTGTGCGTGCACGCTGTACGCCTCTAGCGCACCTGCTTGCAGCGCGCAGTCAGCCTTCAGCGCGCAGTGCACCTGTCCTTGCGTGCGCCTCCCCTCTCGCGCAGTGCGATGTGCGCCAAGACCTTGCGTGCTCCTGCACGTGTGTTATTAGCTCTGGATCTGCCCTAGATCTGTGCATAACCGCCTGAATATCTCATGCAGAACGAACCCTAAGTCAAGCGCGAGCGTCTCCAAAGTAATGGGTTTGGTTGCTTGAGTCTACACATGCAACTAAACCCATTCATGTCCGTGTAGACAATCATATCTTCAGTCTACCACTTCAGTCTTCTGCTATCAGTATGTCAGAAAGCAAGGCAGATACTCCATCCATAGGCGCATTCCGAGGTCCAGCGCCAATAGTGAAGATGGATGGGTCGAACTATGAACTGTGGGCTATGCAGTTCATGAGTATGATAAAGTCAACTGGTAAGAAGCACATTCTTACTGAAGAAGAGCCTGCTGAGAAGACTGGAGTCAATGCCTCGTGGGAGGCAGATGATGCATACGCCAAAGTATGGCTATCTGGAACTCTGGCAATCGAGATTGCCAATGATATCCTTCATCAGCCCACAGCCAAAGCAATGTGGGATATTCTGGCTGCCACATATTCTCAAGCGAAAAACGAGACAAATATTATGCAACTCCAGCATGACATATTCACTATCAAGCAGAATGGACGTCCTCTACACTCACTGTATACATCTCTACGAGGAATGTTCAAGAAGTTGTATAGCTTCATGCCCCTGACAGCCACACCAGAGCAACAGAAGACCTACCGGAATGCTACTATGGTGGAGTTTTTCTTGCTGCCCTTGATCCCAAGTATGAGGCAGATTCGGACATCTACCGCTTCAGAAGTTGCGTCGTGTGTTACCCCAGGGTCTGCCTCACACATCTATCCAATGTGAGGCTTGTCAGTTGGGAAAGCATCATCGGTCTACCTTTCCCAGTCGTCAGTGTCGGAGTAGTACCTCCAAGTTTGAGTTATTTCACATTGATATCTAGGTCCGAGTCGTGTTCCTGATCATCAGGGACACAGGTTTTATATAGTTATTGTGGATGACTTCTCTCGTTTGTCATGGGTGTTTTTGTTAAAGAATAAATCTGAAGCAGAGAATATTGTTATCAATTTTCTTAATGAGATTCGTAATGTTTTCTCCACATCTGTTAAAGTTGTGAGAAGTGATAATGCCCTGGAATTGTGTACTCATGTCCTAACCAGTTATTTCTCATCCCATGGGATTATCCACCAGACATCATGTGCCTATACCTCTCAACAGAATGGGATCGCTGAAAGGAAACATCGCCACTTACTATATGTCACCAGGTCACTTCTTATACAGAGCCATGCTCCTTATTCTTACTGGGGTGACGCGATTCTTACAGCATGTTACCTAATCAATCGTATGCCGTCATATGTTCCAGGTGAAAAGATTCCTTTCTCCTTTATCTTCCCTGGTAAAGATCTATTCTCCCTTACCCCTCGTGTGTTTGGTTCGTTTCCCTTTGTCCACCAGTTGTCTCCCGGTACTGACAAGCTCTCTCCTAGGGTTGTCAAGTGTGTGTTCATTGGGTACTCCAGAACTCAGAAGGGGTACAAGTGCTATGATCCATTGCGCAGGCGGTATCTTGTTAATGCAGATGTTACATTTTTTGAATCCGTAATGTATTTTTCATCCTCAGGTGATCAGTTGATACCTCCAGCTAATACCGATGCCATTTATGTGACACCACTACCACCATTACTGCCATCACCACCAGTAGCTCCTTTACCATCATCTGCACCTCCTATTACTATACCTGTTTCACCACTACCATTTCATTATACCCGCAGGCCTGCTCCAGCTCATGGTCATGACTCACCACCTAGCTCACCTAAGGTATGTTCTGAAGATGTTACTATTGATGGATCTAATGATGTTTCTGAGCAGGATGTATTACAGAGGACAGACGAGGACACAACTGATTTAGATGTTCCTATTGCTATACGCAAGTCGAAGCGGAGCTGCGCTTCATATCCTTTAGCAGCTTCTGTGTCATTTGAACGACTAACTGGAGATTTCAGGAACTTTGTGATCGCTTTGTCAGCTGTAGATATTCCACAAAGTTACCAAGACGCTTTGAAGGATAGTAAATGGCGTCTAGCAATGGAGGAAGAAATGGCAGCACTTCAGTCTAGAGGGACTTGGACTCTGGTTCCTATACCTGCAGATGTGTCACCAGTGAGCTGCAAGTGGGTATTTACAGTCAAGCAGAATGCAGATGGCAGTATTGACAGATACAAGGCTCGTCTTGTTGCTCGTGGCTTTACACAGACATACGGGGTGGACTATCTTGATACATTCTCGCCAGTAGCTCGTCATTCCATTCTACGGATCTTGCTGTCAGTTGCGGTTACTCGTGAGTGGCCACTATATCAGTTGGATGTGAAGAATGCGTTCTTATATGGTGACTTACAGGAGGAAGTCTACATGCAACAGCCACCCGATTTTGCTGTTGAGGGGGAGTGTTCCAAGGTGTGCAGACTTCATAAGGCTATCTATGGCCTTAAGCAAAGCCCCAGAGCGTGGTTTCAGAAGCTCTCAGATATCTTTGAAAAACAGGGATACAAACGTTCAAATGCTGATCATTCCTTGTTTGTACAAAAGACTTCCAGAGGTATTATTGCAATCATGGTCTATGTAGATGACATCTTAATTACAGGTGATGACGCACAAGGGATAAAGAAGGCAAAAGAAATGCTGGGTAGCGAATTTGTCACCAAGGACCTTGGAGTTCTTAGATATTTTCCGGGACTGGAGTTCGCCAGAAATCCGTATGGGTTGGTAATGTCTCAGAGAAAATATGTCACTGACCTGTTGAGTGAAACAGTATTGCTTGGTTGCCGACCTGCTACCACACCAATGGACCCCAGTATGAAGCTATGTGATGATGATACATAGGAGGTGGATAGGAGAAGATACAGAGAACTGGTGGGCAAACTTCTATATGTCACTATCACTAGGCCCGATATATCCTTTGTTGTGAGTCGAGTGAGCCAGTTCATGGAGCAACCACGTCAGGTCCACATGGATGCCATACATATGATACTCAGGTACCTCAAGTCATCCACAGGTGTGGGTCTGTTGTTCAAGAAAGGCAAGGTGGTCTCTATCTCAGCCTGTGCAGATGCAGATTATGCAGGGTGTCCCAAGGACAGGAAGTCCACCTCTGGGTTTGCTGTGTATGTTGGAGATTCCTTAATCTCATGGAGGAGCAAGAAACAAACAGTGGTAGCTAGGTCTAGTGTTGAATCTGAATATAGGGCTATGGCCCAAGTTAGTACAGAAATGATGTGGGTAAAAGCTGTGCTTATTACATATAGAAGTCCCGCTTCCTATGGCTTTAGAATGTGACAATCAGGCGACCTTGTTCATTGCAAACAATCCAACATTCTATGAACGAACCAAGCACATTGAAGTTGATTGCCACTTTATACGTGACATGATCCAGAAGGGATTCATTGCTACATCCCATGTTAGTTCAGAAAATCAAACTGCAGATATTTTTACCAAAGCATTACTGCGAGGCCCATTTCAGAAGTGTGCGTCCAAGCTGAGCATGATTGATATCTATGCTCCATCTTGAGGGGAGTGTAAACATATATTATCTACTTATGTAGTCTTTTAGTATTTTCCGTTCCTGTCGTACTCTTTATGTAATTTACCCATAGGCTACTCTCCTATATAAGAGAGCCTAGGGCTGGTGGAATAAACAGGTTCTTTATTTTTCCCAACAATTCTTAACATCATGGTGGTGAATAGACTGAGACTTATTGACAACTATAGAGAGAATAGTACTTGATGGAACCCATTCAAACCATAAGAGAGATCTCGAAATAATCCACTCCATATCTCTGGGTGAATACTTTTACCATCACTTTTACATTAGCCGCTCAATTTGACCATCAAATGCATGCTTTCTAGTAACACCTACCTACATGAGACATGGGAGATACCAAGGGGCAAGGCAAAAGACCAAGTGTGTTACGAGATGTAACACCCGGAATTCGCATAAACCCGAACACGATCCGATTAGGGTCCGATTAACCCAATAAAGTTGTTGGTCAATGCTAAACAATCTAAATCGATCAATTGATCGTGAATCAAAAGTTGTTCCGACGAAATCGACCAAAAATCGATCGCATCGTAATGTGTGCCATGAAAAAGTCGCGACGCAAATTCAGAAACCGCGAAACAAACTGAGACCGCTTAAAAATCCGATTCGACGAAACAAGACCAAGAGAATCGACCGTTCGTCAATCGGAGGTCGTTTGATATTTTAAATTCACAAAATTTAAATCCAAACCGAAACTGTATCTCGAAAACTTCGTACATCCAAACCCGATCAAAAATATATCTATATTATACTCATATTGATCGTCATTCAGAGATGATCAAATCGAGATGTTACGCGTCAAAATCCGACGCTCGAGGTGCGAATACGATCAATTTTAAAGTAAAGAAGAGAAAAATTTAAAAAAAAAATATTTATTAAACTTTTGACTGTGTACAGCAATGCCGTTAGAATTTTTTAGTTTAATTAATCTATTTTCTCCATGGCAGCCACTTGGCTTCCTTTTTTCTTGCTCCATATGGCCTTAAACCCACCACTTGTCAAATAACAAAGACCTATCTCTTTCTATAAATACCAAACCCATACCCCTTTCCTCTCACGTTTTTCTCCAAGCCCTCAAATCCTTCTCAGCCGAAAGCCCTCCTTCCTTCTCCTATCTTTTTCCCCTTCCTACCATTTCTTTCCTATTATTTCCTAAAACCCCAAGACCCCCCCTTTCCAAAATTTACACTCGAGAGCTTCTTCTTTCCAATTTCAATAGTAAATATCAGACTGGAGCTGCTGTTTTGTCTCCATAATCTCAGCTTGCATGCTTGTTCATCATCAAATGGGGATAATTTGAGGTACACTCCCCTCTCCCACTCTCCTTGCTACCATACATGCACCTTAGACTTGAGCATATGTAAAATCCTACCTCTCTTATGCTGCCATTCATGAAGTTATCCTCATTCTTTTCTTCTCTTTCATTTTTTTTGGAATTCTAGTGGCTATGCATGTAAACATTTGCATTTCATATATATTGTTTGCATTAAGATATGTATGATCTCACTCGGATGACTACACTGGTACTATTCCAGAGTCTCAAATTTTACATCTATTCAATTATTCTTGAAATAGAATTATTAAAACATCAATTTCTGGAAATCAGATTACAGGAAAACTGATTTGAGTGGCATAATAATCTTGAGTTGGTAGGGTATATATCTAAAACAGTTGAGACATTGATTATGAGGTTCAGTAACCTTTATTTTCTATAGGATTTTTAGGACTATCATGAGGGATTATATTCCACAAATATAAAGAAAGCAGTGTTGATTTTAAAAAAATCAATCAACCAGTCTGAGATTTACCATAGGATACCTTGGTAAATGTTTGAGATTCTGAATAATTATTGATGAAATTACAACTTTTAGGCATTTGTGTTTAATTGCCATTCAATTAGAATCTAGATACATTGCTAAGTAGGGCTAACATTCAGGCATGTTACTTATCATTTCTAACCAAATAATAAAGATATCAGATTTTATTATAGTATTCTTCCTGTAAAGTCCAGTAGATGTCAACCATATTATATTCTTCACATAACTATGGGTTTTTATTGACCAATATGTATAAAGAAGCTATATATTCATATCTTTACATGCACATTGAATTCCATCTCAAAGGTCTCAGTCTAAATTACAAAAAAATTATAGTAGAATTTTATTTTCACGGATTAACTTCAAAACATCATCTTCTTCCAATAAAATAAGAAGAAGAAATTAATATAGTCACCAAATATGGATAATAACTATCAATAGCTACCATCGGTTGTATGGTTAGAGGTTATTAAAAGCAAAGTCAAGCTATTGAGATAAGGATAAATCCTGGAAAAAAATATATTGATAAGGTTCGATCTACAGAACATTTATTTGCCATTATGTACCTAAATTTCATTTGTTCAATATTTAGAATATTTAGATTAATAAATTCCTCCCATACTATTTTCATTATGTCATTCTTTTATGGAATCATGGATAATACATGACTTTGGATTATTCAAAATAGAGATTGATCATCAAAAGACGAATAATCAGTCTTTGCAATCATACCAAATTTTAAATATAAATTGAGGTGACCCAAATTAGTTTCAATAAGAACTCTGGTATGTTCTTCTACACATCTAAACTCAGAACTAATATCACTATGATTAATTTCTACATTATTACCCAAGGAATTCCCTATCAAAGAAGTACAAGTGATTATAGTGCCAAATATCCATATGTGGTTATAACCATTTTCAATTGGTAAGGTTGAGATTGATAACTAGGTCTGTAAATAATTACATAAGAGACTGAGAAAGAAAGGATAATCATATACACCTATATGGTGATGAATCAAGTGATATCGATTGTTGGTGTCGGTCATGGTGACCTTTACGCCTGACTGTCGAGGGCATGGTGACCCTCAACTGGATGGGAGATAGGAAGTCCAGTTAGGGCAACGGCCGCCAAGTGCGCAGGTCTAGGATCCCAGTCCCCTTTCGGTTTTTACGTGAGCTCGCAGTGTTTTTACGCCTCGTTGGAATCCCGACTTTTGACCAGTTTCGTTGACCCGTTGTTTTAGGATACCCAGGCGGGGGATCCTCGGTTTTAGTTTTTGCACCAGCTCGTTTGTCTGTACTAGTCGGGCCGTTTTTTTCTAAAGTGACTTTTCTGGAGAGTCTCTTTCACCCGTCTCAATGGCGTAGGTTTGTAGTAGACCTATCCCTCTATTGGACCGCACTTCCAATTAGAGGGCGAAACGGAAGAGCCCTTTTGTTGGCTACCTCACCGTTTGAGTTTTACTTTCGCCAACAGACTTGGCGATTCTACATCTAGATCATCCATATCTACATCTAAATCATCTAGAATTACATCTGAGACAGTTGCAGTTGAGGTTTGGAGGAAATTACAATTAAAGTTGAGTTGATTGGAAGTGACTATAATCTGATTTGAAATCTCTATAAGCTAGTGGACGTGTTGGGAACTTAGTTAGGATGCATTATACAACACCGCAATGCCTACGGAGGCACCCCAACCCTAAGGCACTCCCCACGTCTTAGAGTCATAGTGTGAGGTTGCACACTAACCAAGACCACAGACTATCAACTAGACTTAAGAATTTAAATAAAATCAAGAAACCTTTCCAATCTCAACTTCCCATCATCAAAATTTACAAACATGATCTCTGAATAAAATAAGAATAATATATGCGTACTTATGATCAATCAATTCTAATATAAATATGTTATATATGGGAATTGTTGGGAAAATGGGTGATCATGGAAGGTGCTTACAAACAACTTGAAAATCTTTGTACATGCGCAAGTAGAAATAAATTTGAGTTGATCATGTCTTTCTACTTGCTTGCTTTTGAACATATTAAATGCCTGTTTATTTTTATAAATTTTTGGGAGGTACCAGCGCCCGTTGACGCATCTTCTTTCCTAACATGTTTTTGCAGGCAAAAAGCCTGCTGCTCAGCAGCTATTGACGATTTCAGGCGATAGGGTATATACCAGACGGTATGTTGCTTTTGTTTCAATTTTTCTTTTCTCTTCTGTATATATATATATATATATTTTGGAACACATGTATGAATGAACTGTCGACTTCTGATGTACATGTATTGATATTATGAAAATGAATGGAATAAAATTTTGGTGGCATGTCTTTGTTGAATCTGATGAATGTGTTTTGAAACGTCAGGTGCAAATAGCAGCGCGAAAAATTTTCCCGTGAACTCATACATTTAATACGATGCCAATGAATGTAATATTGTGAATGCAGCGTAAACGGACATCCGGATCCGAGGGGTTCACACGAGAAAGCAGAGAGCCCCCATCTAACTGTTCACGTCTCATTTTTCATAGCATGTTGCTAGCCAAATCCTATAGTGTTGCAGAATAGTCTCTCAGGAATGGATGCAACCATCAATACATCGTTGAATTGCTTATGAGTTAGAGGCAAATCATCAATTGGTTGTATCATGAGATATACAATAAAGCTTATAAGGTCTTCTTTTTCTTTTGAAGCAAAAAGGGTGATGCGCTAGAAGACGCCCACCGAAAACTTTATATTCATAAAGTTAATGTATAAAAATTACAAAGAACGGGAATCTCGTAGACCCTTGGCATGCTTTATAACATTTTGTATATAGAACCTTTCACCATCGAAAAGCTCCTTATTTCAGGCCAATCACAATACCCAAAAAATAACTGCAGCACAATTCATGACAAGATCCACCCCAGCACGTGGTTGATCCATGGAGTACCAAAGAGCAAAGCACAATTTATCGCAACCATGTCTAGATCCAACTACACCTACACCGCTCTTGAAGAACTGCGTAAAAAGAACAAGCAATCCACATCCTCAAGCACCTCCAAACATTACTGGCAAGACCCAACCACCCCCTAAAAAATCAGTCTCACTAAATGCCATTCATAAAATGGTTACGCCTCATCAACCACGGGAACAACTTGACATGCAACAGGATCCTGCACTTCGATATCTATCTGGACTCTGAGGAGACAATACATGGATCAAAGACTATGTAACATCCATATCCAAAAAGATCGAATGTGAACTAATTAAGAGTCCAAAAGTTTATTTAATATTCAATTAATATTGAACAACTTCAGTTTGATCTGTAGATCACATATCAAATCTCGTTCGGACGCAACCGATCAAAAGTCGATTATATCGTAAAGTGTGCCACCAAAAAAGCCACAACGCAATTTGAAACCATAAAAATAATCAGAGACCATCAGAAAATTCATTTCAACAAAATAAGACCAACAAAATCGATCGTTTGTCAATCGGAGGTCGTTTGATAATTTAGAATCAAAAAAATTGATTAAAAATCAAGATTGTAAACTTCTGTATCCATCTTAGGTCATAAATGTATGAAATTTATATAGTTTGATCACCATGTTTAGATGATCAAAATGAGATATTGTACCTCTGAATTGGGGAATCGAGGTGCAAATACGGTCCACTTTGGTATCTCAAATAAGTGAGAGAGAATAATATATATATTTATTTATTTAATTCAAAAACTTATGTACAGAACAACAACACTTGGCCTTTTTTTCTTCTCCAAGTGACCCCTGAAACCCCTCCACTTGTCAACCCTAGAGCCCCTCTTAATTATATAAGCCGCCCCTCCCATGTCCTTTTTCTTCCCTATTTCTTCCCCAAATTCCACCGAGGGCCCCCTTTCCATTCCCTCTTGATGCTGTTGCAAGTTGCAGCAATATTGTTGCTGTCCAGCAGCTACTGAAGGGCTATGCATGCTGCTCTTGGTGGCTATTTCAGCAAAGGGGAACCAGCCCTCTTCTCCATTGCTCAAGGAGTTGCTGCTCCTCCCCATTGGAACTGTTGTTCAAACAACTGTGGGGGGGGGGGGGGCCTGCTACATGCAATTGATCTCCAAACCTTGAAGATCAAAGGTACGATCGCAGCCCTCCTATTATTGCCATATATGCCTTTTGTATACATTGATTAAATACCAAGATTTGGCTCTAGATCCATATTCTAAGAAGAAGAATTGGGGGAGTTACGTGCATTATCCTTCTGTCTTAGTTTGGTTTATTGTGGGTTTAGAATCTAAAATTTGTTCTTGAGAGATTGATTTTAATTATTTTTGAGATTACTAACAAAAATATATGATAAAGACATGTAGAAAGACTTATAAAAATGTTTGAAATTAGCAGGTATGAGATGTTATACCTTACAGATTGAGGGTTGTTTTTTATTTTTAGCACCAAATTTATAGTTGAGTCGTAGCATTCGGTTTAAACTAACAGTTAGACCGATTCATCTTCTAATTGATGTTGCATTGTTCTTCCAAAATATAACAAATTGTGAAAGTTACCTCTCCTCCCAAGTTATAGGGTTTTGAGTTGGATGTTCTTGCACAGGAGTGTCTTAACAAGGGTATGATGACCCACACTTAATTTGTATCTTATCTCGTGATTTGTCCATACGTTGGACCCAAAAGATCACATATGTGAGATTTGTCCATATGTTGGACCCAAAAGATCACATATGTGAGACATATTGATGGAATAATGCAACAATAATTACTACTAAGAAATAATAGAGTGTATGCCTGCGTATGTATAGGGTGGGGCACTTTTCCAAAGTCAATCTTTAAGTTCAAATGCTCTTGACCTTTTTCAAATAGGGATAATTATTTGAGAAGTCAAGTAAGAATCATGCATGTGCTCTCTGAACTTTCTCTTGAGGGTTCTTTTCTGTAGTTAGCCATCCATCACTACCCATGAATCTCAACTTGATAGGATGGATAAGTTTCACAAAATATGCAAAAATAACAATATGATTCGATTTGGTTACCCTCAAGCTATAAACTTTTGTTCAAGGGATAACATGTTCATCAGGCTAAAAACATCCTAAGGATCCTACTTTATGTAGAACAAGCGATCCTATACTATTAAAATATTTGACCAAAGGAGTCATGTTGGGAGTTGACTCAGACAATTATTGTTGGATATGGTTCAGCTGCAAGTAAGAGCAACCTGACATTTCCCCATTTTCAGGAAGAGATCTCAGTAGCTGATAGAATTTCTATGTTTGAAAATAAATATTAATCAATCCAATCTACATATCTAAGGCTAATTGAATGTATACTCCCAAAGATTTCAAATAATCTCATGTAACTTAAATAATCTCATGTAACTTGATCGTGTATAGTGTATAGATCTTGATTCCCACTTTGCGAGGGAGAAGATTGATGTTGGAAAGCAAGTTCCATCATTCAATGTTGAAGATCGTTTTAAATGAAGGGAATGTCCGTATATGTTAGGAAATCTGGATGATAAAGCTTGACATGAGGGTGAGTTATGAATTTCTAAGAAAGAACATTGTAAATATACTTCTTTTAGAAATTTAAGTGCATCCATACCATTGTAAATGAGTGATGATCGATAATTATTAATGCCGATCATGGTGGCTCTTATACCTGATCGTGCGAGGGTACGGTGACCCTCAATTGGGCGGGAGATAGGAAGCACAGTTAGGGCAGCGGCCACCAAGTGCATGGGTCTAGGATCCCAGTCTTTTTTACGATTCTTACGCGAGCTTGCAGTGTTTTTACGCTTCGTTGGGATCTTGATTTTTGACCAGATCTGCTGACCCTCTGTTCTTAGGGTGCCTAGGCTGGGGGACCCTCAATTTTAGTTTTTCTTTACAAGCTTGTTTGACCGTACCGATCGGGCTGGTTTTTGGAGTGACTTTTCCGGAGAGTCTCTACCACCCATCTCAGGGGTGTAGTTTTGGAGTAGGCCTATCCTTTATTGACCGCACTTTTAATTAGAGGGCGAGATAGAAGGGTTTCTTAGGAGGCTTCGTCACCTATTAAGTTTTGGTTACTTTCCACCAGTAGGTCCTGGCGATGAGTTACTGTTGAGAGTTTGTTACAACTGAGCTGAGTTACAATTAAGAGTGGGTTATAATTGAGCTTGAGATAAAAATCATCAATCATCAACAATCATCAATCTTCGACTTATAATCATAATTTAGATCTACTACTACAAATGTTAGGAGAAGCTAGTGAACGTGTTGGAAACTTAGTTAGGATGCATTATACTCCACTACATGCCTACAGAGGCACCCCAACCCTAAGGTATTCTTCACGCCTTAGAATTATAGTATGAGGTCGCACTCAGACCAAGACGACAGACTATCCACTAGAAGTTGAGAAATTAGACAGAAATAAAGATCAGATCAGAGACTCATAGTCCTTAATACCAAGATCCATCAACATGATCTCTAAGTGATAAAAAGATAATAACCTATATATGGGTCATTAATTAAAATATGAAATTGTTATATACGGAAAGTTATGGGGTGATGGGTGACTAGCAGATTTACATACATAACAACTTGAAAACAACTTTTATGTAAGCAGCTTGTTAAATTTAAAATTCAATACCTATGTACTTGTTTTCTTTTGAAATCACTAGAATACCTGTTATTTTAATATATTTGATTGTATTTCAACAATTGTAGACATTCTCTTGTTCCTAACATATGTGGTAGGCAAAGCGCCTGCATCACAGTAGACTGACAGATGATCCCGAGCTTCCGTTGTTACTCTCTTCGGTACACATGTTTAGTTTTTGTTCAAGATAATGTAAATGCCTTATTTCTCTTCTATGTTTTGGGATACATGTTCATATTATAGTTTCTTTTGTTACATGTAACTTTATATGGTATTAATGCAACTGTAAATTTGGTGACACACTGCTATTTATGTGGTCGATTGTTACATTGTGAATGTCATTTCGAAATTAAAAAAAACTATATTTCAATAAACTAATGCGATCCACTGTGAATACAAAACTACGAGTGATGTGTAAACAGGTAACCCGGATCTGCGAGCGGGAGTTCACATACTAATCGTGTACAAAGCCTTGTATGCCCTCTGAACCCTAAAGCAACCATCCGCTCAGGTACAGTTGTTAGGCCCAGAAATAGCCCCTACCTTAGAAAGGATGTCCAACAGCATCGTAGACTACGAGAAAGCAGAAATTTATCAAATATAAAGAAATATAAAAAGTGGAAGAACATCGGGATTTTATAC
Source organism: Ottelia alismoides (assembly GCA_037367405.1). NCBI lineage: Eukaryota > Viridiplantae > Streptophyta > Magnoliopsida > Alismatales > Hydrocharitaceae > Ottelia > Ottelia alismoides. Next base: position 1,134,793 of record JAZKJV010000596.1, read on the forward strand.
AGAACCGTACTCCATAAAGTGGGATAAAACCACGGAAGAACAACCTCAAAAGATTGATGTTTATATTCAGCTCCCTCTCTCTCAATTGTTACAAGTGGTGTAGGGCTTCTTCTACAGTGTCACTAATAAGACCAAGTCACAGTCACAGACAATATGGGACTAAACCTGTGGATATGGTAATTGGACCATGTAGGGATCCAATTACTCATCTATGACACATACTCTAACACTCCTTAACTTGGACAAATAGAAAGAAATCACTCACAGTATACAGGATACTACAAAATATCAACTTAATGCAAACCCTGATGGCTACATGTTGTGTTGATGAGGACTGTTAGAAATATGAAATGCGAAACGCATAATCAGATAAAATGAATAAATAATAAGGAATACCAGGATTTTACCGTGGAACCCTACTCCCTAAGGAGCGGGATGAAACCACGGGAGAACGTCTCAAAGGCTGATGGTTCTATTGAACTCTCTCTCTCTCTCTCATCTTTTGTGCAACTGATGAGGAACAAATGTGCCGGAGTGTGAATCGAACTGGGTCTCCTCGTCGGAAAACATTTGCTCTGTACTGCACCAGTCAGAGTCATAGAAACTGAATGAGTATCCTCGTCGAAGTACTCTGGCCCACCACATGTAGAAGACTGAATCATGTGGACAATTGCTCCATCTTTGAAGGGCCGAACTGGAAAAGCTGTGGAGATATCCTCATCGGAGTCCACGGTTGCTGGAGAATGGAGTATGAAAAGTCTTCTTGTCGGAGAATTGGGTCTCTTTGATACCTGGCTCAGAGAATGGGATCTATACTCTGGAGTCCCTATGAAACCACATGAAAACCCTACACACATGGCATAGGGAATGGGATCTCTACTCTGGAGTTCCTATGGATCACATGGAAAACTCTGAGACCAAAATAAAGATGGGGACCATACAAAACTAATGATCGCATACATGTGCACGTCGAAAGACTCGAAACCCATCTGAACGTCGAGTCTGAAACTGACAATCTCTGGAGTCTGACATATGGCTGGTCTGGAATACGAAGAATCTGATATCTAAATCCGACCTTGTAACTCTACACAATACTCCTCCTTTCTCCCATACTTATGGAAAACAATGACATCGACAAAATGGGAGAAGACAAGAAAAGGGGGAGATAAAAAAATCAACAAGCCGTCACAAAATTTTCAGTTTTTCCACCTTTTTAAGAGTCGTTCCATTTTTTACACCTTTTCTTTTTTTCAGCTATTTTCTTTGCTTTTTATAGCCGACTTCCCTTTTTTTTAAGCGTACGATTTTTTTTCTTTTTGTACGCACCTTTTTTCAAAAGAAAATTTTCCCTTTCTTCTTTTTTTAAACATGGAAGGGCTCCTCTTTCTCATCTCTGTTTTTATTACATAACCCAAAGGGCCCAAAAGCAACTCCTTTAAAAAATAGTTGGCCACTCCCTTTTTTCACACATTTTTTTATTGAACCTTCGGCCCACTTGTCGTCGACCCCTATTTATGGTTCCCTGATTGGGAACCCTTGCCCGCGCGTCGCCTGGGAAGATCGCTTTCTCCTGCCGCTGCTGGAAGATCGCTGGGTTGCCCACTAAGGGTGATTGTCGCCTTATGTTGCAGCTAGTGTTTTCGAAAAAGCGACACCTCCCTCTTCATTTCTTTCTTCTTTCGAGAACTGCCGACTGGATTGCGAGGCGAATGGGGATAACCTGGAGGTTGTTTCTCGCAAGGCACTTGGAGATGGATGTGGTCTTGGAGCGCACTTTGTTGGAATTGCTTGGAGCATGTCGCATGCGTCTAATGCCATCTGAAGATGTGGGCGGCACTGTCAGGAGAAAGGAGAGTGCAACTGCCTGAGAGTTCTTGCGCCTCAGCCTGTGGCTGGAGAGGAGTAGCGATGGGGCCCTGTTGCTGGGCTTAGGGGCGCTCCGCTTGCGATGGGGCTCCGGTCACCTGAAACTGGGATTGGGCCTGAACTTTGCGTACTATTCGTGACCGTGCACCATGGACCTAGGGTTGATGTGGCTCACACTGTATGTCACCGATCATTGGAGATTTGAGAAGAAGGCATGGATGTTTCCATTAGGGTTCTAGGAACCCTTGAATCATCTTAGAACTTGGAAGACACTAGCAGTTGCATGGCCTGGGGGCCATCCCCTTCCTCTTCTGGGCGAAGGTTCGGGGCCTTCTAAAGAATTAGGGTTTTCAGAAACCACCTATAACCTACTGGAATTGGAGAAGACCTTCAACCATATCTTGGACATAAATATCATAACAAAATCTTCATGACAAGAACTGACCTTGTTCTGATAATCGAGTTGAATCTCGAACATAATATGAACATAAAAATAAATCTTCAAGAATAAATCCTCGAGAATCAAATCCGCTCTGATAATCGAGTTGAATCTCGAACATAATATGAACATAAAAATAAAATCTTCAAGAATAAATCCTCGAGAATCAAATCCGCTCTGATACCATGTTAGAAATATGAAATGCGAAGCATAATCAGAGAAAAAGAATAAGGAACACCGAGATTTTGTGTGGAACTCTACTCCCTAAGGAGCGGGATGAAATCACGGGAGAACGCCTCAAAGGCTGATGATTCTATTGAACTTTCTCTCATCTATTATAGTGGGTCTGGGCTTTCTATATAGCCTCCACTGACCCTCCAAGTCCCACGGATAAGATGTGGGACTAAACCACTGGATGAGGTAGATAGATCGTGGAGGGATCCAATTACACATCTACACAAGTGACGCATATACTCTAACAAGGACGAACTGATGGAGTGTGAACCTCGTCGGAGAACTTGTGCTTTGTACTGCAGAGAGTTATTGAAACTAGAATGACTCTCCTTGTCGATAAATTAGCCACAACATGTCTCTTTTACTGAGTCTCTGAAGGGCCAAACAAAGAACTCGTGTGAATATCTATACATAGATCTCTGAAGATGGATCTCTCATAGGGACCTCGAAGTGGGTTCTCTTTCATAGGAACCTTGGAAGGATCTCGGACTGGAGTTCATGGTCACTAAAGGGAGTCTGAAACCGAGCCTCTCTGGCTCGAAGAAATTGGTTTACTCGAATATGGAGTGCCCTTGGTTACTAGAAAATGGAGTGCTTCGAACTAATAGAGTCTTGAATATGGATGCTCTACACAATACTCCCCCTTTATCCCATACTTTTCGAGAAAAGATAGCATCGACAAAGTTGGGAAAAGAAAATGAAGATGGGGGTACCAAAATCAATCTCTTTTTCCAATAAGTGGATTCTCTATTTTTTTAGTTAGTTTTCCTTCTCCGAATGTTTTCGTAAGGTTTTTTTTACGATAGCATTTTTCAAACAAAAAATCCCATTTTTTCGACTTCGGCCTAAATTGGCTCAAAAACTCGCCCCCCTCATTTTTTTTCAAAGCTTCTAGGGCCCTTTTTATTATAATAACAATGGCCCACTTGGGCCAAAATTGGTCAGTCCCTCCTTTTTTTTCTTCTCCTCCCTTACACGGCAGCCCAACTGGACCCTCAATTTCTCTTTGCTTTTTTCTCATACAACAGTAACAACCCAATATAGAATGTTTTGTTACATAAGCCACGACCCAATTGGGCACAAGAATTTCTAGTAAAAGAATGATGGGCGGGGCCTTTTCTCAATCGATTCCAGGGATTTGAAGCCCTTCCTCTTCGATGTTAGGGTTCCCCTGTGGGAAGAACCCACTTCCGCCTCTGTATGGATGTAGATGAGATCGCCAGATGGAGAAGTTGAGGCCTAATTTGCATGGTTGGTGGATCTTGTTGCATTAGAGGCGCGCAAATGGGCAATGCAACATCGCGACAGACGGTCTTATAAGGCTTCGCCTAAATGGTGCATGCATAGGGGTAATAGATGGGGCTTCGCCTACAGACTCTCCCCTTCAATGATATTCAATTTTCGTGGGTCATAATTTCTTGCACCGCCTGGAGATGCTTGTGCCTCCTGAGATATGTTTCAGTGATCAGGGCTCCTATAAGTTCTTTGATTTACGCGATCTGTAATCTGGGATAAGTAGCGATGAGATAAACCTCTCGTGTTTCTTCTTCCTACAACATCTTCGCGTGTTCGGTTGATCGAGATTGACGCCTCTATTGTTAGGGATCAAACATGGGGCTGGAATATGGAGTTGTCCCCCATAATGTAAGAATAGGAACACCACCCCTGATGCTGGAGATGCTTTATACAAGGATGTCATGGCGTTGAATCCTCATGTGATGGTGATGGAACCTGGAGCACATCTACAACAAGATGTTGGTGCATCGTCCTAGATCTAGGGTTCCAAAGATGGAACCAAGTTTTATTTTCCTAACTCAGCAATGATTGCACTAGAAAATATAGGGTTCGGTGATCGCAAACTGATACTAGAGATTACCGATTAGATCGGCCTCAACGTCAGTGATGGTTATACAGAACTAGGGTCCATTAAGAACCTAGAACAAACCACGATTTCTCGAAGTCGAACATATCTTGAACATGAATAATCAACAATAAATCTTCAATAACAAATTCCTAATATCGAACCCGCTCTAATACCATGTAGAAAATGAGAATGCGGAAGCGTATCAGAGAAAAAAGACATAAAATAGTGGAAGAACATCAGGATTTTGCGTGGAACTCTACTCCACAAGGAAAATGATGAAACCACGGAAGAATCATCTTAACGGAAAGATGTTTATATTCAACTCTCTCTCTCTCTCTCGACTGTTACAGTGGTGTGGGGCTTTTTATATAGCCTCACCAGTAAGACCAAGTCCCACTCACAAACGATGTGGGACTAAATCTGTGGATGTGGTAACTGCACCCTACAAGGATCCAATTACCAATCTATGATGCATACTCGAATAAGCACCCAAAAAACCCGGTCCCCCTGGCCTAACAACTCTAAACTAAATTAAGGCACCATCTATCACCATCCCAGGTCTCGCCAACAAACATCATTTCATCAACCACCAAAACAAAGCACAAACCACTACGTATCTAATCCAATCATCAAGCCAGAAATAAAAACCTATCACATCTCCCAAAACCAGTTTGTAGAGATATAAAATTGCAGGCCAATAGAATGGGTACCTCTCAACAAATTCGAAGAAGCACGCATTGTTCTTTCCTGCACAGAAAGGTTCGTTGCAACCCCATAAAATAAATAACACTTGAGACATCCACACGCTACACTACCTCGTACCTCCTTCGGAAGAAGAAAGATTGGAGATCGGTTCAGCCTTTAAAAGTTATGATCATCCCCACAAATCCTCAACAGACACAACATCTATCTCAACCAACTCCCACAACTCATGGAACAAAAAAACGCCAACCCATATGCCTGACCAACAACCTGGGAACATCTCTGCCGACTATCACGTACCACCATAGCAAACCTCCTACTCACCTCACAAAAAGAACCACCCAAAGCAGCCCCAATGGCTTGCTCGTCCTTAAACTGCTCCCCTTCTACGTCAGTTGAACAAATAAAGTTATGCCTCCACTCATTGGCTATCATATGAAAGATATGAGTCTTTCTATCCCTCTCCATAAAGAAACTTTGTCGAGAGCATTACCTCTGCTCCACATTCCTCTTCTTATCCTCCTCCAAAAGCACCTTATGTTGCTCCCCTCTAGTAACCCTCTACTCCAATAACCCCCCAGAGTCCTCAAATATCTCCAATTAGACCACCTCTACATGGACCAACACGCTCTGCTCGTCCCAACTAACCTTAAGCTCTTGCCTAAAGACGACCATCTATTGTTGGGCCCCAGGGCAACTAACCATATCTCGAGATGTGGAACTGGAAATCAGAATGTTATTGTTGGAAGAAACCATTAATCTATTTATTCAAGAGAACCCTAGGGCTCTCTTATATAGGAGAGAGATCCAAAGGGTAAATTAAATAATGTAAAAGAAAGGAATAGAAAATACAGAAATAGTACAATAACATAAGAATATCTCTACACTCTCCATCAAGATGGAGCATACATATCGACCATGCTCTGCTTGAATGAACACTTTTGAAATGGCCCTCTGGTTAAAGTCTTGATGAGGATGTCTGCAGTCTGCTCCACTAAACTTACATGAGAAGTGGAAATGAAGCCTTTATGAATCATATCAGGTGCATAGTGACAATCCACCTCAATGTGATTCGTTCTCTCATGAAAAGCATGAGTATTAGCAATGAATAAAGCTGTCTGGTTGTCACATTATGATTGTATAGGATGTATACATCAATGCCTAGGTCAACTAGAACAGATCTGACTCGCATCATCTATGTGCTCCCCTGTGCCACAACTCTATATTCTGATTCAACACTAGATCCGGCAACAACTACCCGCTTCTAGATCTTCCAAGACACTAAAGAGCTACCAACAAATACAGTAAATCCCAAAGTAGACTTCTTGACCTTAAGACATCATGCATAGTTTGCATCTGGGTAAGCCACGACAGTAAGGGATGTCCCTTTTCTGAAAAATAATCGTAAACCTGGAGATGACTTCAAATACCTCAAAATCATATGGACTGCAGCCATATGCACCTATCTAGGTTGCTCTATGAACTGACTAACCCAATTAACAACGAATGAAATGTTAGTCCTAGTGATGGTAACAGAAGTAGCTTCCCCACAAGTTCTCTGTATCTTCTCTTATTTACTAGACTACTTCCTCTGTATCATCGTCGTATAGCCTCATGCTAGGATCCATAGGAGTAATAGCAGGTTTACACCCAATCATGCATGTATCAGCTAGAAGATCTGTGGCACACTTTCTTTGGGTCATCATGAGACCATGCTGGTTATTGGAAAACTCTAATCCTAGAAAGTACCTTAGGGTGTCAAGATCCTTGGTAAGAAACGGTTGACCAAGAAACCCCTTTGTCTCTCTAATCCCCTGCACATCATCTCATGTAATGATGATATCATCAACATAAACCATAATAACAACTGTACCTCTATGGGTCCTCCGAACAAACAAAGAATGATCCGCATTCGACCTCGTGAATCCATGGTGCTCAATCAAGTCTGAGAGCTTCTGGAACCATGCATTTAGACTCTGCTTGAGACCATAGATGACCTTGTGAAGTCTACAAACCTATTGACACCTCCTCAACAGCAAACCCAGGTGGTTGCTGCATATAGACTTCCTCCTGCAAATCACCATATAAAAATGCATTCTTGACATCAAGCTGAAATAGAGGCTAATCACGTACAACAGAAACAGTAAGAAGAACCAGAAGAGTGAAGGGGTGAGCTACTGGAGAGAATGTGTCTCGATAGTCCACCCCATACATCTAGGTGAACCCACGTGCAACCAGTCTGACCTTGTAGCGATCAACACTACCATCTGCATGGTGTTTCACAGTGGAAACCACATGCAACTGACAATAGAGGCTCTCGCAGGAGTTGGGACTAAACTTCAGGTGTCGTGCGACTGCAACGAGGCCATCTCCTCTTCCATGGCAAGACGTCGTTGATTGTATTGCAAAGCCTCTTGATACGTCTGTGGAATCTCCACAACTAAAAGTCCAACTGCAACTTCCTGAAATCCGCAGTCAAACCGTCAAAAGAAATATGGGAAGCAAGAGGATACGATGATTACGTACGCCTTTGTTTACTAATGGCAATAGGCACATCCAGATCATTGGGGATCTCCTCAATTTGTATACTAACCTCCTGCAAAGGCATTTGCTCATACGGTGCAGTAGTCTACTGTGAAGACAAATCTCGAGGAACGTCAGAACATACATGGGGCATGTTGGATGACTAGGGAGGCCCCTTAGCAGAGGATGGCCTACAAATGTAGAGTCATGGCAAGAACTGAGCCACGGTATTAGGTGGTGGTGGTGGTACAGGAGGAGATGGAGGCGGTGAGACCAAGGTTGCAAAAGTCGATAGTCGGTACTCGATCGGTCGGGTCACTGATTAAGGATTAATCGGCAGTCGGGTGACTAATCGGATTTAGTCGAACTTTAATCGACTTTAAATTTATGATTATTTTAAACATATAACTCATTTTTATACACATATTTAGATAGCTTTGTACATTTTTATACTATCATAATAAAATAAAAGAAGTAATTGAATCTAAATAAAACATTAAGCATATTGTAATAAGTTTGTTTATGAAAAACAAAAAAATATGGTATCTCCAAGCAAAAAATTGGTCGACTAGTGTGCCTAGTCGGAATTAGTCAGTACTCGGTCGGCCACCCCAGTGACTAGACTAGTCGGACCTAATAGTCGGGCCAGTCGGGTGACTTTTACAACACTGGGTGAGACAGTTGGTGGAGCTGGTGATGGTGGTGATGTGATTATGGTGGTAGGAGGCGATGGCATGTAGACCTCCTCTCCAGAATCAGATGGAGTTAATCTGTCACCTGTAGGAGAAAAATGCATCACAAACTCAAAAAAGGTGACATCAACATTGACATAGTACTTCCTACGAAGAGGATCATAATATGTGTATCCCTTCTATGTCCTGGAATATCCCATAAAAACACATTTGACAGCTCTAAGAGAAAGCTTGTCAAGACTGGATGATAACTGATGCACAAAGGCGACTGAACCAAACATACAAGGAGTGAGTGAGTACAAATCCTTGTCAAGAAAAACAAAGGAGAATGGATTGTTCTCTCCCAACACAGAAGAGTGCATGTGATTCACTAAATAGCAAAGAGTGAGAACCGCATCACCCCGGTATGAATGTCGAACACGACTCTGAATGAGAAGAGTCTGAGTCACAACAAGCAAATGACGGTGCGTACGTTCAACAACACCATTTTGTTGGGGCTATAAGCACATGAAGTTTGATGGATGATGCTAAGTGATGAGAAGAATTACGAAAGCTCAAAGGTGCAAAAATCCAAGGCGTTGTCAGTTCGCACAAATTTAATCGTAGAGGAAAAAACGTTCTTTACTTTATTTATAAAAGATTTTTAATATAGTCTCGACCTCGGACTTATTCTTTAATAAGAAAACCCACGATTTCTAGAAAAATCTCCTATAGTCACAAGATAAAATATGTGTCCCAGGTGATCAGGAACACAACTCGGACCCAAATGTCTACTTCGATCCTGATGACTTAGGAAAGCAGACCGATGATGCTTCCCTAACTGACAAGCCTCGCACTGGAAAGAGAAGTGAGGAGAGATCCGACGAAGCACGTGACACCTCTTCTAGAGAGGAAGGTGACCAAAGCATAGATGTTATATGAACGGGGAGACAGATCATGTGAGACAAGACAAGACACCAATATATGAAGTCCAGACCAGTCGATAGAGGCCACCCTGCTCACAGCCACATCCAATCACCCTGCCCGTAAGAATGTCCTGAAACACAAGTGAAGATGGGTCAAAAATAGCAAGACAATGCATATCCTTAGTAATCTGACTAATAGACAATAAGTTCATTGAAAACTAAGGGCATAAAGCACATTCGGTAGACGCATAGATGATGTCAGACTGATCTCCCCATGTCATGCAACTAAAAAGTGAGCCCCATCAGTTATGATAACTAACCTACAAGGGGGTAATTGTCTGTACACAGCAAATTGACTTTTATCTCCACATATGATGGAACAGACCGGAGTCCATAATCCACTCTGTCATGTCAGTCTCATGACAACGGGTAAGAGAAAAGGTACTACATGAGGTACTAGTAGACGCAGAAGCTACAACATCTGAATGACTTCCCTGAGCAGTTGAGGATGCGCGAGAACCGACGGGAGGCATAATCTCCCTCAGGCGAGCAACAAAGTCCTCAAATCTCTAGTAAGGCGTGGAAGCTGCAAGAGACTCAACCTGCACAGTTGCACGAGCAAAAGCTGGAAAACCATGCTTGGAATAACATGTATCCTCCGAGTGACCCGGACGATGGCAATAGGTGCATGGCTGGAAGATGCGACCTCCCCCACTATGAGGATCACAGCCACGAAGATGAGAAGTGCCTCCCCTACGCGAGATGCGACCATCGTAAAAGAGGTCTGGGTAGAGACAAACGATGGAACAGTGATCCTGCTAAACCTGTGGTATGCCTCCTCCATGGGAGGGAAGGTGGCATTTGTAAGTATTTGTGAGCGAGCAACATCATACTCTGGGTCAAGTGTTGCTAAAAACACGCCAACCATGGTGGCGTTCATGTATGCCTTATGTTGCTCGGGGGTGGCTCCAAGAGGTATGAAGCTGTGAAGCTTCTCGAACATGCCATGAAGAGATGTATACAGAGAATGCAGGGGATGACCATTTTGCTTGACCGTGAATATGTCACGTTGTAACTGCATGATCTTCATCTCATTTCTCATATAGGAATGCGTAGCAGCGAGAATGTCACACATCAACTTGCGGTGGATTGGTGCAGTATATCATTGGAGATCTCTACTCAGTGTCGGACAACCACACGTGTGCATAAGCATCATCAGCCTCCCATGAGACATTCACCCCGGTCTTGTCAGTCGACTCCTCTTCGGTAAGAAAATGTTTCTTACCCGTATACTACATTAGGCTCATGAACTGCATGACCCATAGTTCATAGTTCGTGTCCATCTTTGCTATTGGCACTGGACCTCAAAAAGCGACTGTTACGACTTTGTTTTCTGGCATACTACCGAATCCAAAGGTTGAGGCTTGTAGACCAAAAAACTTTGTCTACACAGACATGTAGGTAAGTGGTTGCATGTGTAGACTCAAAGTGCAACCGTTCCCATCATCTTATAATGTGCCCCACACCGACGAGTGATATACATATTTGAAATCACCCAAAAAATGCCAAAATCAGACCGACGTGGTTACGCGATCACGTTCTCAGAGCCCTAGGAGAGGGCAAACGGGTCGCGATATGGTGGTAGGTGGCAGCTCAAGAGACAGGCGGTGACCAAGGGGTGATTCACCACTAATAAGGTGATATGGAAATTATTGTCGATAAGCCAAGGTAAACTAGAGAAACGAGAACTTCCTATACGCAACTCATTTAACAAAATCTGACTTAGAAGAAGCACCAGAAGGGTCGTACAGCGAAGAGAAAAGCAACCGCATATCACCTGACCTACAAAGCATCATCATAGACAGTGAATACCAAGCCTCAAAAAAATCAACCATCTCCAGAAATTCACCATTCCAACAAACTAAAATACAGCCAGAAGCCCCAACAAAGGAATGACATGTACACCGTAAATCTCCCCCAAAGACAGACCTCTAAAGGAAGCGATAATCTATTTGTCCCAACCCTTAAACATTCCAAGAGATAGACTACATATGGTAAATGAGGGGTCCACTCCCACCAACTCAATCTCCTCACAATGTATAACCTACTCTTGAAGGGAAACCCCATCCCCTTAACCACCCAAGATAGAGGTCTATATCACCATCCGAGCATGCTATTGAGCGTACTCCTCAAGGTTTCGAACCTCCTAACCTGTCTCATCCATCCAGCACTTCTTGCGTCAAAAGATCCTTATTACAATATCCTCTTAAATACCAGCCATCTCCTTCAATTTTCCACTCGTCTTTTCGCCACTACGACATTGAACACCATGACCCACTGAGAAGTCGAGCTCACTCACGGATCGATCACTCCCACTCCCCCTAAAAACCAACAGAGCATGTAGCATCTGAGGGGCCAAAGCCTTTGCCAAACCCTCTACATAGCCCACAAGCGCAAGCTCTAAAAGGTCAGAACAAATTACCCTTTCCAGCTAGAACCTCAAGATGCTAACACGAGGGGTCGTAATGACCTCCGATTGACATAACGAGATCCAATGAATTCATCTCCTTGAGATGGAGTCTGACTATATGTAAAATAGAATCCTGATAAGTTGAATTTAAAACATTACAAACATAAAAACCTTAATGAAGTCTTGTCTTCGAGACTAAATACATGATATACAAATCTTACAACTATGATAAAAATAATCTTAAAGGGGATTAAAGCTGTAAAAAATTTAAAGAGAATTGAAGCCATTTTCATTCATAACCAATAATATATACAACTAGTATATAACGTAGCTTTGACTGATTGGCTTCCTTAGGAGAGTGTATCCATATCCACAATCGTGCCTCCACGATTCAGCAGTTTGTGGGATCGCATTGCCGAAGGCCAGAAGACAGATCATTGGATTCGAGATAGATACATGCGCGCTGTCAAGGATGAAAATAATGATTTTGTGGTGACAGGGTCCATTTTATGGAAGGCAGGATTGTGCCCACCGCAAAATCAAGAAGATCGAAAAAATCTCGAAATGATATTGAAAATCGAAGTGAAGTTAACGTTTCCCCGGCAATGGCTCCATTTTGATAACTCGGGTTTCGGAAGAGATAACTGAGGTGTCGATGTAGGAAAAATCGCTCAGAATCCAAAACCCGAGTTGATTATACAAAATCCTGATAAAATAGGAGAGATAAAGAGAATGAAGTAAAAAGAGTTGGTTTCTCTCCTATTTTATCCTTTAAACTAATTTTTAACCGGGTAAGTTCCCCTGGGTCGAACTCGAGGAGGCAGAGTAACTGTATTGCGGTTTTCGAGAAACAAGGAATTTCAAGATTTTATTCTCTTCTTGAAGGATACAACAAAAGACTTCAAACAAGCACGATTTTACAAAAATCAAAGCGAGAAAAATATGCGATAAAAATCCACAAAAAATAACAAGAAACGTCGCTAGGGTAGTTGTGTAACTACCCTAGAAAATGCGGTGAAAAATACAACCAAAATAAGGTCCAAAGACACCCTATAGTTCAGGGGTATAAGTGCAAGAAAAGAAACATAATTCTGTTACAAAATAGTCCCTTGCAGGGACTGAAATGAAAGAAAAACTAAAAGATTTGCATTCAGGTCCCTACACAGAGACCTCAATGCAAATTCTGGAAAGCTCTGGAGCGCGGTCTGTATTCTGGAATTTCGGCGGGTTTAATATGCAATTTGTCCACCCCTTCGCAGTCGACGGTCAAGATAGAAGCTGGCACGCAATCTGAGCCGTCCACTGCTGACACGTGTCAGCAGCCTGTAGCGTCTGGAGCAAGTAGAATTGTATGCCCCATGATCATCCATCACGCCATAACCTTCCATATATAATATTTTTATATATCTAGTAATGATCCATGTATAGATTATTATCTTTTTATCGTTTAGAGATCAGGTTGGTGGATCTTGATATTGGGGATGATGAATTTCAGATCTGATCCTTAATTCTATGTAATTCTCAAGTCTAACAGATAGTATGTGGTCTTGGTCTGAAGATGACCTCACACTATGACTCTAAGATGTGAAGAATACCTTAGGTTGGGGTGCCTCCGTAGGGATGCGGTGGTATGTAATGCATCCTAACTAAGTTCCCAACACGTCCACTAACTTATCTTATCGTTCATAGTAGGAGTTTTAAGACCCGATTAATTTACGATGATTGAAGATGATTAATGATTTTGTACCAAGCTCAATTGTAGTCAACTCAACTGTAACCCTCTCTAAGCTCAATTGTAACTCCTTGCAAAGACCTATTGGTGGAACGATAACAAAAACTCAAGTAGTGAGGAAGCCTCCTAAGAGACCCTTCCATCTCACCCTCTAAGTGGAAGTACGGTCCAGTAGAGGGATAGGTCTACTCCAAAACTACGCCACAGAGACGTGTGGAGAGACTCCCCAGAAGAGTCACTCCAAAAATCGACCCAACCAGTATGGGCTAACGAGCTCGTAAGAAAACTAAAACCGAGGGACCCCCAGCCTAGGTACCCTAAAAACAGAGGGTCAGCGGAACAGGTCAAAAGTCTAGATCCCAATGAGGCGTAAAAACTCTGCGAGCTCGTAATAATCGTAAAAATGATCGGGATCCTATACCCGCATACTAGGCGATTGTTGCCCTAACTGGGCTTCCTATCTCCCGCCCAGATGAGGGTCACCGCGCCCTCGCACAATCAGGTGTAAGGGTCACCATGACCGACAGAATTATCTGATATCATTGATTCACCATCTTTTTCACTTATTTGACTACTCAATCCTTTCTCAATCTTTTCTGTGGTTAACTTTTCATAAGATATTCTATCACAACTTATCATTAGTGATACAGTAGATTCTACTCAGCATCAATTGATTGGGATTTTTAATCATAATGGTCTTAGGAAATCATTTATTAGCTTCGTAAGAGAAGAGCATAATTATTCTAAGATTGGTATTTCAAATCTCTTTTATAAGATCAAGAGACTTAGACTACACATAAATCTAAATTTTGTAAGTCATTTGTATGAAGATCCCAATGTTCTCATTCTTCAAATCATGAGAATAGAAATTGATCATTAGATTTGGATTCAAGTTTTGGATTAATGTAAAAATTCCCAAATCTATTTATCTCTACAGAACAGATAACAGAAATGAACGTCTGAAGATCCAACTTAATTCTATTTCAATTATGTTCCAACTTCCAACTCTATTTTATCTCAACAACGGTTATACTTGTTCCATTTTACGCTTGTCATATTTGTAAAGAGCATGGGTAACACCATTGATTGCTTCCGATATTTGATATTACGCTTTTGTTATTTTTAACACGATATTCATTTGACCATTCTACGTACCAACAACATTTAATTAAAACAATATAAAGATATGTCAATGATGTCTGTTGTAATTTCCAACAATAAATAAGCATTATCAACCTTAGTTTGATCTCCAGATTAAATCTTTCCCAGCTAAGCTCAAACATGCATACGTCCAGGCAAACACTGTTTGTGGTCTATATCATGTGTGTGGATCAAACTCACCAAACACCATATATGAATAAGAAGTGGTAAAATATTACCCATTTACAGTTGGAAATCTTAAACACATGAGAAAAGAACCTCATTATGGGTAGTAATACCAAATATATGTGAGAACTGGCTGCACAATTCGAATCTAAGGGTGAAGTCATCAAGAAATAAAGCTGGTTAACAAAACTACTTCTATATGCAAAACAAGTGGTTTTGGATGGCTTAGTTTTCAGCAGTTATATCGAATTTGAATTGAGAAGATACAATAGATCCATACTGTGATACTGTTGAAAGCATGGGATTTATTAAAGTATTAGAAATTTACAGACTTTGATATGCTATGTAAGGTTAATATATGCATTTAAAACTATAAACTAATAATGAAAACCACCTCAAACCTCCCATAATTTTATATATCACGGCAGCAAGAATGAGGCAAGGATTGTACCTCTTATTTTAGACCTCCAAAATGGGGATCGCATGCATGCAGTGGCTGATCCTAGTGTTTCTTGGATTTGGAGCAGCTCCAAGGGCTCCAGGGCTGCAGCAGTAATGGGTGCAGGGGTAGCAGCAGCTTGCTACAGGAAGAGAGGCACCAGCTTGAGCTTGAACAATTGCTGGACAGCAGCAAGAGAAGGAGGAAGAGGGTCCTTTGGCTATGAAATGGAGAGGGATTTGAGACAAAATAGTGGAGAAAAGAAAGGGAATTGGGGGAGGGGTGCAATAGGAAGAAAAGGAAGAGGGGAGGGGTTCTTCTTGTTGGGAACACAGGGACATTTGTCATTTTGAATGACATCAGCAAGCTGATGTCACCTTTTATTAATATTTTTTTGCAAAGACCCCAAAGCCATCCATACTCGTGCCTCGAATCTCCGATTTTGATGTATAATAGCTTGTTTTGACCGTCTTTGAATGCCGGTCAAAATGAGTATAATATTTATATACTTTGAATCGAGTTTGAATCCCTGAAATTCTCGAGATACGATTTTTGGTTTGTGTCTAAATTTTGGGATTTTAAAATATCAAATGACCTCCGATTGACGAACGATCGAGTCCATTGGTCTTATTTCATCGACTCGGATTTTTGAGTGGTCTCAGTTTGTTTTGGGGTTTCCAACTTTGCATCGCTGCTTTTCCGTGGCAGGCATTACGATGTTGTTGACATTTGGTCGATTGCAATCAAATGACTTTCGATTTACGATTTATTAATCGATTTAGATTATTGAACATTGATCGGTACTTTTATTGAATTAAACGGACTATAATCGACTCGGTTTGGGTTTATTCGGATCCGGATGTTACAATGCAGACTTCATAAGTCTATCTATAGCCTTAAGCAATCCCAAAGAATGGGTCCAAAAACTTCTGAACTTGATAGAGCAACAGAGCTCCACGAGATTGACTGCAAATCATTCACTATTTATTCAGATGACTCACAGAGGTTTTGTTGTCATTATTATTTATGTCTACAAAATCATTGTTATAGGGGACGGCTTACATAGTATTAGTGCGACTAAGGAGTTCCTTGGACGGCAGTTTATCGCTAAGGACCTTGGTGATTTATGATTCTTCCTAGAGCTTGAGTTCCCCAGGAACCAGCAGGGTCTTGTGATGACCCAGAGGAAGTATGTTACTGATCTCCTCTGAAAGACATGCATGACAAATTGCAAACCTGCCACTACTCCCATAGTCCCAGTATGAAGTTATATGATGATGATACAGACGAGGTGGACAAGAGGAGATATAGGGAGCTCGTTGGGAAGATCCTCTACGTGACCATTACCAAACCAGACATATCCATTATGACAAACTTAGATGTGGATGCACCTCTTCTCATGCAGTTGCAATACTATAACCAAGCTGCTCTTTTCGTTGTCAATAACCATGTCTTCCATGAGAGGACCAAACACATTGAGGTAGATTGTCACTATATACATGACATGACTCAGAAGGAATTTATCTCTACTTCCTACATCAACCCAAGGGAACATACAACAGATGTTTTCACCAAGAATCTAACCAGAAGGCCATTCAAGAGATGTTGTTTCAAGTTGAGCATGTTATGCTCCATCTTGAGGGGATTGTTGAGAGTTATATTCATTTTTCCCTGCTTATTATGTATTTTTTGTTTCTTTCATCTCTAGTATGTAATTTGATCAATTTTTGTAGGATTATAGAAAACGATAAACGACTTGTGCTAATAGAGATATAGTAAAAGGCAGTCCTCTCTAAGGTTTCTCCTCTCTATATAAGAGAGCCCTATGGCCCCTTTCATAATCAAGTCATTTTTCCCCTCCACAATAATCACCTCTTTTTTATGCATACTCCTCTTGGTATTAGATGGTTCACACTTAAAGAAGTAGAGAAGATTGGGATAGCCTACATACTGAAGTCAAGATAATTTCTTAGTATTGAATTTGTATTATAAAGAATTGTAAAATCATGTCTTCACCTGTACCAGCCGGCATGCTCGCTGGTTAGTGACATGTCACAAGGAACTCTTACTAAATTATTGCACTTTGACACAGTACATGTCCATCCTCGATGGCCATCTATGTCAATTACTCCTTGAAACAAGTAGAGAATGGGAGTTTATCAATTTTGGTTCAAAATTTTAATGGGTGACCGCACTTGGCAAAGGTACTCATAAAATCTAATTTCATAAAATATATTTGGAGCTATAGTTTTGTTACTTTTTCATGAACTTTAAGAAGTTGCCAGATAAGCTCAATTTCTTTTTAATCCAATTTTTTTATAGAAATATCTAGAGATTGTAGCTTACCAAGAAACAAGTTTAGATTTCACCATATGAAAAATTTGAGAGCTCATAATAAATCAATTAACTATCCCTCCTTACTTCAAATCAAGGTTTTCAAAACCGAACCGGACATCAAACTGGACATGTATCGGTTTTTGGTTTTTATGGTCAGACCAATGGGACCGACCGATAGAAACGGTGATGACGACAGCAGTTCAAAGAAACCAGAAAAGATCGAACCATTGTATTGTTGGTTAGGTTCGTACGGTTCAACTGCGTCGAACTGAGTTAGACCAGTATATTATGCAAATAAATACGAAAAATGCTACATCATATCTCTACATCATATCTTTCAATGAATTGTTTACTCTTGTCCTTCCAAGATTTTCCAATATCATTTATACCACTATTTTTAATACAATTGCATGTATCCCCTATATTTTTTAGAAAATCAATAGTAGTGGTCTTTTATTAGTACACTTGTGCTCCCATTTTATACCAACATAGGATAATATTGTGAATCTTTTAAAAAAATATAGGAGCACAAGTGAAATTGCTTAAATGTTAGGGGTATAAATGTTCTTAAAAAACTCTAAAGTGCATAATAATTGTATTTCGTAATATTTATATAAATGCATATATGTGGTGTAAAAAATTAATAATGTTGAAACTATTTAAACTCTAATTAACGGCAAGTGTTGTTAATTTGTTGCTTCTCATAGTATGAATATGACAACGACTTCTTCGTTTGTCATTGTTTTAAGTGGACAACCTCATACACAATGTGAGAAGCGAGAGGTAATGCTCATATGGCAGGAAGAGATAAGCGATAATGAGTCATTGACACATGTGAAGCAGAATAGCTTAAGGGGTACTATACTATGGGTTAGAATGAGACCAGATATGAATATTTCTGGAAAGGTTTGTACTTTGTTAATTTATTGGGAATTATTTTTTATCAAAAAATGAATGGTTGAACCGATGGTTTGGTTCAATTGGTTCAACCGGGTTTAAGCAGTCCAACCGAGTTTTGACCAGTTTTGACTGGTTTTTACTCTCTGAATAAAAACCGGATGGTTGGACCATTTTTCCTCTGGTTCTTGGTTTAACAGGTTCAATCGGCCGGTTCGGTTCGGTTTTTAAACCTTTGCTTCAAACACCTCTGTCCACCATAGTTGCAGAGAGCGGCTACCTCAAGCAGGGTAGCGACAGCTGCCAACTCTACAAAGGTAAAAACACTAATCACATCTTTTTGTTTCTTTTCATATGCAAATATTGAAAGGATATTGGAAATCACATTATCCTTCAGCATTCCAGAAGATGTATAAAAAATACCACTACATTGAAAAAATAACAATGACTTTGCCCCAGAAGTCCATCTGGATGCCAACAATAACACCTAAGAGAAGACACGGGAAATATCAGAGATGGCATGCTTACTTGTCCTGCCCCTTCGGCAACACAGATGACAGCATATCCTTTTGTCAATAGTAAATGTTCAAGATGATGTAGTACTCCATAACGACCATCTAAATTGAAAGGGACCTACATTTGGATATCAAGAAATAATTGTTCACTACTATTCTCCAAAAAAACAAGAGAACAAACCAAACATACCTCAGGTATTAAGCAAATATCTATTTGTCCACTGGAAAGTGAGGCGTGCATTGCGATAAATCCACTGCTTCTGCCCATCAATTTTACTAAGCCAATCCCACGGTAAGCACTACGTGCCTAAACAATCAGAAAAGGTCCAGCTGACGTGAACAAATATATGTGAGGGTATTGGCAGGTAACATAATCACATGGCCAAAAGAAAGAAAATAAGGAAAGCATACTAATCTACTCCTCACATAACCACGGAACTACATAAGTATCCATTCCACAACTATAGATCCAATATAAATCCAGTGTCCAATTAATTTTTGAAGACCGATGATCCTTTTAGTAGATGTTAAGAATTACACACTTCATCTTGTGTTATTTTCTTTTGTCAGTTCTCCATGTACTTACAGAGACCACAGGGTGCTATGCTTAATTCATGACATCGACTCCTATTTTTCTATATGTTATCACTTAGACCATGGCTCTACCCTAACCCTACCCATCAAAACCCCTTCTCTTCCATTAGTTAGCCTCCCCCAACCTCCTTGGGCCGTCGCCCCTGTCCGAGATCTCCTCGGGGTCGCCACCCGTAACTCTCTGCAAGACACCACCCTGGGCAGTCCACCTTCAGTGTCATCGTAATCCCACCTCAAAGACGTCGCCCACTTTTTTGTAAAAGGGTCAGTGGTTTACCCTCTAACCCTTCCAAGGTCCCTCCCAACTATTCATCGGGGGATAAGAGTTGTATGGTGTTTGGTCTATGCACACATGCTTTTCTATGCCTAGGTAGGCCTAAGAGATATGTTTCTCCCTATGTGTGGCATCTTCGTTTGGTCATCTTCCTTTGTAGAAGCTATGTCATGTACTTCCACAGATTTTTCCTCGCTCTACCTTTCAGTGTGAGGCCGGCCAGCTTGGAAAGCATCATCGGTCTACCTTCCAGAGTCGTCAGGGTTGAAGTAGTCATAGATTCTTAAGTTAATTCATCTTGATATTTGGGGTCCAAGTAGTGTCCCAGACCATCATAGGCATAGGTTTTATCTTGTTGCTGCGGATGATTTTTCAAGATTGTCTTGGATCTTTCTTAAAAACAAGTTTAATGCCGGTCCTGTCATTCAGTCTTATATTAATGAAATAAGGAATGTTTTCTCTGCAAATGTCAAGTATATTCGTTCCGATAATGCATTAGAATTTTACAGTATTCAACTCTCTCAATTTCTTAGAACCTTTGGTATTGTTCATCAGACTTCGTATGCTTATACTTTTCAACAGAATGGGGTGACTGAATGAAAACATCATCACATTTTGAATGTTACCGGGAATCTCTTGATCCAGAGTCATGCTCCTCATTCATAAGGGGAGAGGGTGCGGTTCTAACTGCTTGCTACCTGGTGAATCGTATGTCCTCAACGGTTCTGGGGGAGAAAATCCCGTTCTCGATCGTGTTTCCTGAGACAGATCTTTTCTCTCTTACGCCTCGTGTTTTTGAGTCGGTTGCTTTTGTTCATTAGACATCTTCAGGTTATGACAAGCTCTCTCCTAGAGCTGTCAAGTACGTTTTTGTGGAGTATTCCTGGACCCAAAAGGGATACCGTTGCTTTGACCATGTTCAACGAAAGTATTATGTTAGTGTGGATGTCAACTTCTATGAGTCTAATATGTATTTCTTCCCTATAGGTGACAAGCGGATTCCTTTGGAGAATGGTGAAGAGGTATATATGCATCTACCTCCAATTTCATCTAATCCAGGCTCCACTTCCTCGCCACCTTCGACACCATCACCACCTCCTCCACCACCCGTCACATCCAGTTGCTTTCCGCAGGTTTACCAGTGCAGGCCTTGTGCTCTTGTGCCTCCTCTATCATCCAGCATGCCCCAGGTAAGTTCTGAGCATTTGATTTTAACTGATGGCACTGGTTATTTGCGTTTACAGCATGATGTGCAAGAGGCCTTAGATGTTCCAGTCTCAGCCACTGAGGAAGCTGAGGATCTTGATGTGCCTATTGCCTTACGGAAGAAGATGTGTGCATAATGTATCCTCTTGCTTCCCATGTTTCTCTTGGACGTCTCTCAGAGGAGTTTCAGAGGTTTTTTATGGGTCTTTCGGCTGTAGAGATACCACAGTCATATCAGGAAGCATTGCAGAGTAGTCAGTGGCGTCTGGCTATGGAGGAGGAGATGGCGACGTTATAGTCTCGTGGTACTTGGAGTATTGTACAGGCCCCCCCTGTTGCATCTGTTGTTGGCAGCAAATGGGTGTTTACGATGAAATACTGCACGGATGGTACTGTGGATAATTATAAGGTCAGACTAGTTACTCGCGGGTTCACCCAAACTTATGGGGTGGATTATCATGATATATTTTCTCCATTTGCTCGTCATTCTATGCTGACGATTCTTATTTATGTTGTTGTGCTACGTGTTTGGCATCTATCCCAACTAGATGTCAAGAATGCATTCTTGTATGGTGACTTGCAGGAAGAAATCTACATGCAGCAACCACCAGGGTTTGTTACTGAGGGGGAGTCTCATATGGTGTGCAGAATTCACAAAGTCAGATGACCTTAAGCAGAGTCCGAGGACTTGGTTTCAGAAGCTCTCAGAGTTGATTGAACAACATGGGTTTGACAGATCTACTGCATATCACTCTCTTCTTGTTAAGAGAACCCAGAGAGGTAACGTTGCTATTCTGATCTATGTGAATGATATTATTATTACAAGCAGTGATGGACAGGGCATTCAGGCAGCAAAGAATTTCCTTGGACAACAATTTGTGACCAAGGATCTTGGCAACCTTCACTACTTTTTTGGTCTAGAATTTGCAAGAAATCAGCGTGGCAAAAGAAGTATGTCACTGACCTTCTATCTGAAACGGGCATGACTGGATGTAGACCTGCTACTACTCCAATCGACCCCAATACTAGGCTCTATGATGATGACTTGGAGGAGGTGGATAAGAGATGATACAGAGAGCTAGTAGGGAAGCTGTTAATAACATGATAATGAGGTATTTGAAGTCTTCTCTATATGTAGGACTTTTGTTCAGAAGAGGCGCGTCTCTTACAGTTACTGAATGCGCTGATGCAGACTATGTTGGGTGCCCCAAGGACTGGAAATCCACGTCATGCTTCACTATGTTTGTAGGTAGCTCACTAGTTTCATGGAAGAGTAAGAAATAGACAATTGTGGCTAGATCTAGTGCTGAATAAGAGTATAGAGCCATGGCCCAAGGGAGCACGGAAATGATGTGGGTCAAGTCTGTCTTAACTAAGCTAACTATTGAGGTGCCTCTTCCTATGCACCTCAAATGTGATAAGTATAACCAAGCCGCTTTATTCATAGCTAACAATCCAACCTTCCATGAAAGAACAAAGCACATCGAAGTGGATTACCATTACACTCATGATCTAATTCAAAAGGGACTTATATCCACCTCTCGTGTTGCTTCAGGCGACCAGATTGCAGCAAAGCCTTAAATATCGGTTTCGGACACCATTTCGGTGACTGACTGAAATGGAATTTCAGTTGAATTTCGATGGAAATTTCGATTATTTCGGTCATTTTTTGTACTAGGGCCCCCATTCGACCGAAAATTCCGATAGAATTTCGTCGAAATTTGAGGCCATGGATTGCAGATATGTCTACCAAAGCTCTTGGTAGAGGTCCTTTTCATCGTTGATGTTCCAAGCTGAGCATGATAGACATATATGCTCCAGCTTAAGGGGGCGAGTTGAGATATTTATATCTCTTTAACTTTATTTCGTATTTCTTTATTTCTTCTGTCTTCTTCATGTAATTTTTCCTTAGAGCTTTTCTCTTATATAAGAAAGCTTTAGGGCTACGATGAAAATAACTTTTCATTTTCATGCCTTTCCACAAAGGGGATCCTTTAGAAGGTGGATTTTTCCAAGGCTTATTGATTGACGTTTCCTCTGGCGGTCACTGCAGAAGAGAGGATTTCCTAACCGATGGATTGGATGGGTGAAGAGATGCATTACGACAGCATCATACGCGGTTCATGTGAATGGTAGGCCGGAGGGAGGTTTTTTCCAAGCCCAATGGGGGGTGCACCAGGGATGCCCCCCTTGCACCCCTCCTTTTTGTGATTGTGGCAGATGCACTAGCTGTGATGATGAGATTGGTCATGACTAATGATTTTTGTGCCGGGTTCACGAGAGACGGTGCCTTGATTCCCATACTACAGTATGTTGATGACACTATCATTTTCATTGATGGGAATCCGGAGCATGCGAGACGTGTTTCTTATATTATGGATAAGGTTTCAGGCCTCGGAATAAACAATGGTAAAATCGTGGCTATTCCTTTCGAGTTGGAACAAGTGGAGGCTCTGGAGCTCTGTCGTATTCTCTGCTGCCTGGGGGGCTCTCTTCCCTCCATTTATTTGGGGCTTCCTTTGGTTGTTGGGCGGTTGCGCGCGGTGGATTAGAGGGTGGTACTTGACAGGTTGGAGAGAAAAATGGCAAAGTGGAAGGCGAGATCGCTCTCTAAGGGGGGAACTTGTGCACCTCAAGCATGCATTGTCTGCTATTCCGATGTTTTTTTGTTCCACGAGATCGATGCCAATGGGGATGCGACGGAGGCTTGAGGGAATGATGAAGCGCTTCTTCTGGTCGGACGGGCGACAGGAGGGTGGGGGAATGCACCGGTTAGACTGGGACACCGTTACGAGAGAAAAGAGAGAGGGTGGTCTTGGTGTTTGCAGTTTCGAGTACATGAACAAGGTGCTTCTGGCTAAGTGGGACCTCAGGATTTGGAGGCGTCCGATGACCTGATTTGCAGATTGTTGTGGAGTATCTAGGGGTCCGTGGTTCTTTGAGAGTGGAGGCGATCCACCTACCATTATCGCTATGGAAGGGGACTTCCAGAATTTTACCGAAGTTGGAGGCTTTTATGAGGTTAGTAGTGGGTAACAGCCACGATTTTGGCTTTTAGAGGGATGACTGGATGGGGTTGGGGTCCACTCAGTGAGAGGCGCCCGCACCTCTTCTCCCTCACGAATGACGGGAATGCGATGGTCCATCAGGTTTGGTCGACACGTTCTTGGTGCTCAACTTTTGACTCTACTCTATCCGACCAAAGATGCAATAAGTTTGTGGCACTCTTGGGGGATCTGGCGGATATTGTAGGCATCGGTGAGAGCAGGGATCACTTTGTTTGGAAGGAGGGGAAATTCTTGGTGAGGAAGGTGTATCGATCCTTCGCCAGGGTTCACGTGACAATTCAGGAGAAGTTTACTTAGGACTACAAAATTATTTGGGTTAGCAAGGTGCCTATGCGGATTAAGGTTTTCTTGTGGCCGGCGAGACGCGGGCATCTACTCTAAGGTGCGCAGGGTCAAATTACAGAATATCGGGGAGACTTTATGAAATAGATGCGGGCTTGATCAGGAGGATTTTGACCACCTATTTTTCGGTTGCTCGACCTCGGCTGCGGTGTGGGAGGGGCGGCTATACCTTGGCTTCGATCTGTGGACGACGCGTCATACTGGAGTTCTGTTGGAGCAGCTTTTGGTAGTTCCCAAGAGGACGCGAGCGGGGCTTTCATTTGGTGTGCTAGGAATGAGAGAATCTTTCGGGGACGACCCTTTCATTGTGAGAATGTAATGGCGCACTATAGGGCACTCATGTTCCCATAATCTAATGCGTAATTTGTAAAATCTTGTATTTTTACTCTTGATTTAGTTCTATAAATTCGTGGTGGGTTCCTTTCTTGAGATTGCACCCCCTTTTTCCTCAAAAAAAAATTAATATGAAATGATCATTAGTAAAAAGAGGAAGGGTTTTTATCAGTTGTGCCCCTCCGAGATATCGCAATATCATTTATGCCCCTATCTTTTTGGTAATATCAGTTGTGCCCCCGACTTCTTGCCAATATTTCACTTGTGCCCCTCAGAGGGGCATAACTGATAAAAGATTATTATCAGTTATGCCCCTCTGAGGGGCACAAGTGAAATATTGGCAAGAAGTCGGGGGCACAACTGATATTACCAAAAAGATAGGGGCATAACTGATATTGTGATATCTCGGAGGGGCACAACTGATAAAATCCCAAAGAGAAAAGACATTTGTAACATAAATAAATATTTATTTTTTTACAAATGTTATATCATATTCTTACTATTAATCATTATTTTCACAAAAGACAAGCCTCAACTTAATATGAAATGGTCATGTAAAAATAGAAAATACATTTGCAATATGAATAAATATTTATTTTTTTTACAAATGTTATAACATATTCTTATTATTAATCATCATTTTCACAAAAAGAAAACCTCAAATTAATACGAAAGGATTGTATCTTTTTCATATTATAAATGTCTTTTCTACTTTTACAAATGATCATTTCATATTAATTTGAGGTCTGCTTTTTGTGAAAATATCTATAATGGTAAGAAGATAATGTAACATTTGTAAAATTAACATTTTGCTCAAAATGATTGCAAAGGCTTATAAAATGAGTGTGTTCATGACAATGCTAATAAGCTCAGCTCAATGGAAAAGTCCTTAGAGGATAAGCACCATTCCAGGTGCATGCCTTTTTTTCATCAAAATAAAAATGACCCTCGAAGTCACTTTACTAAAGAGTAAAATGATTTCATCCTATCATGACCCATGTAAATCAAGATCTTTTTACTGCTCACTACTTGTTTATCCTTGCTCAGTTTTTGTGCTAACATCACTTTGGATCGCCATCCTATACTCAAGAAGAACAACACAAAAACTGTCTTATCAAACTAAATATTGTATTATATCAAAGTGTTAACGGATCTGCTATTCAACGTTTACAAAACATGCACCTCGATATATGCAGAATTGATGGCCCTCTGTGCTTCCTCCACGGCTGTATTAAATCCAAAGGTCTTATCCATAAGAAGTATGTCATTGTCAATGGTTTTCGGTACACAAACAACAGCCACCTTCATTTTCCTCTTGCGACACTGGATGGGGAAAAAATACGACAATTACAAGGTACGCAAGACCAAAAGCCTCTCTCATCTTGTACATAAGATAGCGATCTCTCCTTTAAACAATGGCAAAAGAAATGAAAGCTCTACGGGAAATATGAAAACATGGCAGTTCTACAATACCTCGTTATGTATTGCATTAGCCCCAGCATGTGTACCATTACCACCCAATATAAAAAGCATGTTAATCCCCCTAGCCTGAGCAATATGGAAGCGTATATTATTTATTGATAAAACTGAAATGCAAATCAGAGAACATCAAGAAATATTTTTAACTCCTAAGTACCTGTATGCTATCCACGATGTCATTTACATTTGCACCTCCACGAGAAACCCCAAGTAAACTCCCACCAGCAAGATTTATGTTTTGTACAACGATCCGAGAAAGCTTAACATATGTTGAAAAATTTAGAGGCACTATATGTGAAAGCAAAAATATTAACAAACAGTAACACTCTCACCTGTATCTCAGGCAGCCCCTCATCAAAAAAGCCTCGATAACCATAAGGAATACCAACAATATTTTTAACTCCATAAGTCTCTAGCGTGATAACTATCTGCATGTAAAAGAACATGATCAGATCAGTAGTTTTCATAAATAAAATATGTGCACATGCACAGCAGCAGTATCAAAATGAGTGTAACAGTGTAAGAGGGTGGCCTAAAGCACAAGGTTCCCACCATGCTTTAGGGAAGGGCTGCACTACTTTTGGGTCTATTATAAATTTCCTTATGCAGCATTTCATTCAAAAGGTTGTTTCTGCAACTAAAACTCATTACCTCCAACTCCAAGTCACATTGTGGCAACTTCTATCATTGCACAAGGGTTCCCTTGCTTTTGTCAAAACAGAATGGTTTGATCCTTGGACTTTAATGAAAAAATTCTATTCGCATGATAAGATTGAACTCCAAAAAAAATGCAACAGACCTGCCGAATGACATCATTTAGACCTGGGCAAAGTCCTCCACATGTGACAATTCCAGCCTTTACTTCACCAGGTTCAAAATAAATTTGCTTTCGAGGACCTGCACGGTGCACCCTATGGCAAAAATACAACATATTCTTGACAAGTGAGAAAGAAAAAAAGAATACTCATATTCTTGCAGACCAAAAAATAAGGAAAACTTAACATTTGATTTTTTTTGTAATTTTTTTGTATATCATTTATAACTACAATAAACATAGATGATAAATGACTTTCACCTTAAGGAAGAAAAATACTCAAGGAAGGATTGCAAAGAAATGTCATCAAGGTTTTTAGTTTTAAATAAAGAGCACAAACAATTCATGTTATCTCCGTGACTAAAGCAATAACTTTAATATATTACTGATCACAACATTATAGTCATAATTTCATTCCAAAGTAAATCTGAGTTCATGTAGACAAAAAGGAATACCATAGCTCCACCCAGCTGCAACGGGGATCAATGCATTCAGCACCAGCAGAAGTTGGTGAAGAATAATAAATGACCTAAAAGCCAGGCATTTCCAAATATGTCATGTCCCGTTTGAAGGTCTTCAAAAACATCAAATATAACAAAGAATAGTAACTCTATTTCCTCAAAAACGTTGCCATCAACGCATGCACTCTATCACAACTATCTGATGCAGAAAAAGATGATCAAGCTACTATTATCAAATGCAAACTATTTTTAATGACAGGAGAAAGTAGAATTATCAACTGGGTGTCAGAATCTTAAAATTTTCCATGCTACCAAGCCTCACAAGCCAGCTTTTAATGACAGGAGAAAGTAGAATTACCAACTTTTTCAAACTTCAATACAATCACATCACAACAAACCCACTCAACCCAAAACCCTCTATCCAAACACCAAAACACAAAAACAGATTACCCTCCCCCAGATTATCTCGAGGTAACCCGACAACCAAACGCACCCTTAATAAAAGCTTGTGAGGGACACCTCCGGAGTGGTTCTCCTTTTTTGACTCAAAAAAAAATGCCAATAAGCATTGAATGAACTTTACAGAAGCAACTTTAAGGAAAGCGTGTGAATATGCAAGCCAATTAAATTATTAAAATATTTCTTTTCTAATGCAACCCCGGCAAGAAGCCCTTCTAGATGGAGTGGGCAAGTATGTACCTATATAAATCGTTCGCTTGTAAAAAAGTGTTTCAAACTTTTAAATGTCACACGAACTAGAAAAGGCCACTGATCTCAACTCCCCACTGATCTACATAGCAAAAGAAGCTGACCTTTAGGAGTGCTCTATCATCTTCGTTGACATAGTCATTTCTCTCATCACGTGAAGCGATGCCTTCTGATATCTTCCGACCCCTGCACGTAGGATCAAAGTCCCTATTACATAAAAAGGACGTGAATGCGAACACAAGTAAAACGGTGACAATTGCCATTAACCAATTCTCTAAAATGTATTCCCCGAGACAAGAGACAACAATGGCAAGAATTACGTGCTCTTAAGGGAGAAAGTGGTCAGCCTCGGCTTCACGTCAAGCACGTCGCCCAAATGCGGCGGTTTGAAACGCTCCTCGAACTCATCCTGGAAACGTTGTTTCCAATCAGGATCACTGAAATCGATCTCTGACGTCAAGCTGATTGCTTTAACGTCCATACGCCGCAGTCCGCTATTCCGCATCCTACTTCCGGAGGGAACACGCGCCGTAAACGCACTTAGAAACGTGCTGTTGTTGGACACCGGCATGCATTTCCTTCTACTGACTCCAACTCCTTGAACAGGTACAACAAGCGCCATCCCTTCCCCTATCGGTCGAGAGAAATCTTGAAAAAAAAACAAAAGAATATGCACAAAGAACGATCAATGCGATGTCAAAGACATGCGATCAAACGTGATGAATGAATCGGAACCATAAACTCCCAAACCGAAGCAGATGCGAGAAGATTGGAGAATAGGAACGAGAGCAAAGATAGGAGCAGAGTTTCGTTCGCGGTCGAAACAACGATCATGAGAATACGTGGCACTTACGAGAGATTGCGAGGGATCTCGGTTCTGTAGAGTGGGGTTCCTTCCCGGATGGGAGGATGTCAGTGGGACCGGTGGGGCGCTCCTATGTTTTGTGGGCGAAACCCGACGATCTCCTCCTTTTTATTCAATGCTTGCTGTGACTAGGATGTTTGGAGCGACGATAGGCAAGTTGTGGTTACTGGAGAAATGATCGTGTTGCCAGTCATGTGATGGCGGTCTGACCAAAAGAATAATAACTTAATTAATTTGAACTAAAAGGATTTGAAAAGAGGGTCCCATTTGCTTTTTTTTTCGGGAGTGACACACATATCCATGTATGGGATTTTTTTAATAATTATTAAATAATTCATATTTAATTAAATAGGTATTAAATTAGGGAATTTTAAAAAATAAGTATAAATCGGTACTTAAGGTGTTGATTTGAGGAGCCCAACCCAAATCGGCACCTCGGGTGCCGATTTGGACCAGGGTTAATTGCATTATTACCCTCTCCATCTTTTTACTTATTATTTGATCTTATAAATAATAAAGATATATTTATTTTTCTATTACACAATAATGATGTATAAGACTCAATAAGATCTATTATATTAACAATTTTATTATACAAATATCATGTATATCTCTATACTTAATTTTATTCTTTATTATTGATATAACCTTCGAATTTTTTTTATTCGACATCTGAAAAAGATCATAATAAATAGAAATTAAATATAAAGACATTGACAGTGACATACGTGAGCTCAACATTGCACATTTTAGCATTAATCATTTTGGGAAAATGCAACTATTTTATTAAAATCATAAAATTACTACAATTTGTCTACAAACAATAAAAAAATATGTTACAAAATTGTATAGTTTCATATCTTAAAAAATCCTTTCAGACATCCTCCTCCACCTCTTGTGCCTCCTCCTTTGTCATTTCCTTTTCCACCATCTCATGTTTTCTTATGACTCTCCTCATGTGTCTTCTTCTTCTACCACTTGACACTATGTTCCGAATGTGTTGGAATGTGCCTTGGAGGATGCGGCCTAGCTGATGACTTCCGTGGAGGTTTGGCTGGTTGAGTATCCTGGCCTCTCATGTTCATTACGCTTGTTGACTGGCGGTGACTCTAATGGAGGAGGCCCACTTACTCTCGGGGAGGGTGTTCAAGGCGGGTCCGTACGTTGTTGTGGTATTATCATGGGTATACCAAATAACTGTCTGTCGAAGTCTGTTATCTCCAATTGCCGAAAACTGACAAATAATTTTGCTTGAAGATCTCTCGAATTGTATTGAGTAGACGGTATGAGTTGAGAGGGTCCAGAGTCAAATTAGCTCGAAGGACCAACAAATGATGATCTTGCAACTCAAAGCTTCTCCATATCTTGTAAGAATGAGATATTCATGTTGTCGTAAATATTATATAAGATAAACATAACTTCTTGGAAATAATTATTCTATTAAATAAGTTATTTAAACCTGAAGATCCAAATCCGGCTTCACTGTATTGAGACCCTGAAGCGTTATATGCTATGCAGCTCATACCTGAAAGATATTAATTATATTGGATGTCACATAAATGAAACGATTAGTAAGAGAATGATATAATTTAATAAATCAACTATAACAACCTGAAGATCTAGATCCCGTTGAATTGGCGAGTACCCTTGTCCGCTATATCCCGCACAAGTCAATCCTGATATATTCTCATAATTTTCAATAATGAATTATATAGACACTGAAATTGAGAAAAATATATGACGGATTTGTTGCAGCCTGAGATTCCAAAAATTGATTCCTCAATTAATTGATCTTGTGACAACTCATGTCCATTGTATCCTACTATAATACGAATAAAGAATTATTGATATAATCCTAAAAAACTATACAGTAATTTAAGTTAATTATAGATAAAAAATTAATTGAAACATGAAGTCGCAAACGTCGGCGGTTGTTGTGATCCCTCCCCGCCATATTCCACATAATTCATACTTATACGACTTACATCATATAATTAAAAAAATTAGTTGTCTGAATGTGAATCAGTTTAATCTCAATTTATAACAAAAAAAACAAAACCTGATGCTCCTAAAGTATGTTTCTCTTGTGAGGGTATGCACGGCTGATCATAGTGTTGGAATGGATACATCAACGAGAACATGTTGATTGTGTCATCAAAGTAATTAAGTACATCTTCGACCTTTATCTTCATACTCGAAGGCAAGTATGTTGATCATCTATTCTCATCCAAGATGTTTCTTCCATGCAGAACCATATCCTCCTATTTAATTTATGATATAATAAGTTAATAAAATATGGTAAAATAAGTAGAATTTTATTTAACATAACAGACGTCTTTCTACTGGCCTGTGTGGTTGGTAGGTTATTGTAGGAGGAGGAATCTGTGTCTGGATCCACCTTCTTATTATAACCAATACCACTTCACGTAAATATCGTTGTTTACATCCACATGCTAAAAAACAATTGTTGCTTTCCTCACGTCCCAACGATCTACGTATTGTCGGTGTATAGTAGACCATTTTAGGATGTTGGTACTTCTTGTCTTATTACG
This sequence comes from Ottelia alismoides, assembly GCA_037367405.1. Classification (NCBI taxonomy): domain Eukaryota; kingdom Viridiplantae; phylum Streptophyta; class Magnoliopsida; order Alismatales; family Hydrocharitaceae; genus Ottelia; species Ottelia alismoides. Next base: position 1,166,430 of record JAZKJV010000596.1, read on the forward strand.
TCAAGAGACAACGTTAATCCTCTCAACGGAGGCAGGGATATGTTGTCGCATCCTAAATTGGTGCATTACACGATCATGTATGCGCATAACTATAACATCGTAACAGATTAGTGGCATTCATTTCATCCAAATAATCTGACCACTTCTACAAATGTGATGTAATCGTGCTATTTCCCCCTCGACGTATGACATCCAATTCATCTACATTTATTAAAAAATGATATGTAAGCATTTACTCGAATTTATAAACATAGAGAACAATTGTGAAATTTTACTTGGTGAACTTATTGTGTATCCAACTCATTACGGTAAAATACAACTATTGCAGTTTGAACGTTCTCCTTAAAACTTCCCACACATATCCACTTCAAGGTCAATGATCCTTCGTTAATCTACGTACCAGTTGATAACACAGGTTTTGCGATGGTCAAAATACGCCTCACACAAGGCGGAGACGAAGTCGCTGTGGCGACCGCTCACGAAACCCCTATTAATCAGCAATTAACCCACAATAAAGAATAAAGCAATTAAATCTCAAAAATGTGGAGTTCAAATTTATTAACTCTATCATAATTATGCATAGTGCATAGATATGTAGAGGTCGAACCATAGAGAGCAAAAACTGGTAGCCTACAGTTATTCATATACAAGTTAGTCACGTATGCACACAAGTCTTTTTGTGGGTTTTTTTATTTTATATTTTATTTGATTTTTGATTTTATAATTTTTATTTGATTTTTAATTTTAAATTTTTTGTTTCATATTTTATGTTTTTATATTTTCTTTTTGAAATAAGATATAAAGCCATATAGAATATATAATAAAAGAGAGATAAGAGAGAGATGAAAATAGGGAAAAATACTCAAAATACAGTAAATAGAATATTTTTGTGATTTTATATTTTTCTAATGTTTTGTGATTTTTCTAGATTTTTCCTAATTTTTTGATATTTTTAAAGTCAAAAATACGAGTAAACAGTGAATCAAATTGCTGGCCGAAATTAAAATGAGGATGAAATATATCAAATAGTGTCAAAAATTCCTCAAATTAATTTCAAACAAAGATGATAAAATACGGAAAATTCAGAAATAGATATTGTATTTTTATGATTTTTCTAGGATTTTTAATATTTTTATGAAGGTTTTGGGGGTTTTCTAATTTTTAGGAGTTTTGTTTTATATTTTTTAAATAGAAGATCAAACACACTAAAAGACACAAAATATACTTTTTTGGGAATTTTTCAAGAAGTTTTTATATTTTTATGATTTTATAATGCAAACATTAGCAAAAATGCATTTTTTGAATTTTTAAATATATGAAAATGCAATGAAAATGCAAAATAAAAATATGGCGTGATAATACAATGCAACAGAAACCTATGGTATTTTTTTATTTTTGGAATTTTATAGATGCATGCAGTTAATAGGGCTAGCAAAAAGAAATTCCAACCTTGGCAGGGGTATTTTTGCAAATGAAATAAAGTTCACGGGGTTCTGTGCAAATATACCAAAACTTTTGAACGTTAACATGAAGTTTCAGGACCAAATACAAATTTCAAAACCCGCTAGGGGGCCCTTGCAATTTTACCTATCACGTGAGACTACATGTGACTCACACACGCAGGGACCAATACGCAATTCCAGAAAGTACAGAGGTCTGCGTGCAAATTCCATAAAAATATAACACTATAAACTTTATTTAATGGACTTTTTCAAAATACAAATTCATACAGGAGCTCCAGTGAAATTTTTCCAAACCCACGTGGGACCGCACGTGAGCTGACGTAGATTGGACCTAAATGTAAATACAAGAAACCTAGGGGTCTTTTTACAAATATCCATTTTATTTTAAATATTACATAATATTTACAGGACTAAACGATAAATACAAAAAGGAAGGGGCTAAAGGTGTAAATTACCCCTATTAGGCGTTGGCGGACGGTGATGATGCTGGCACTTATCCATGTGGCGTCCATCCAACACTTGGTATTGGTTCGCGGTCGGACGCACGAGATTAGATCTCCCGGTGAGATCTGACGGCTCTGGTGCTTGGCATCCGACGACTGCCGCTACGCCTGGGATCTCCATCTTGATCGGACGGTGATGGAGCAAGGTGGAAGAACAGGGACGAAGCTCGCGCGCGGCGAGCTTCGATCGTGAAA